>JAUZND010033404.1:0-22479 GCA_034780555.1 Coelogynopora nodosa
GATTATATTCACAATATTCATAGATTTGTTGTGTATCCTTCTTCTCAAAATTAATTCACAATTCAATATACGTACATTTTTTTTTTGGAAATCCTGAGGGGCATGCGCGCGCATGGCGCGCATGTCTGTAAATACGGGGCGGGCCTGAAGTATATATGTAACTGAGAAAAAGCAAACAGAATATATTTTAAAATTTTAGTTATGCACTAGCTTTTCCTCTACATTTCAACATTTGTCTTATAGTAAAAATTATTTTCCTTCACAAAATATTTCTTTACATACATATATACAGTTTTTTCATTTCACTATTCGACTGTTTATAGTATAACAGTATACATTTTAGAATAATTTCGATTCAACGTGTTTTGTAGGCTATCCCTATACAATAGATTTTAGAAGAAAAAAAAAACCTTGCATTAGAATATGTTACAAGCTATAACAGTACCCAGACCCCTTATAGTGTTGTGTAATGATATAGTAACCAAGAGCCTGGCATGTTGATATAGACTGACTGAAGTTGCACCCTGAATGACAGCAGTTTGTATATGGAGGGTGAACATGCGTGCTAAAATAGCCACATGTAGGCTGCTGCTGCATTATTTGCCAAAATATACATATCAAGTCATTACAGACACTATGCTGTGTATATACATATATAAAAAAAACTTAGAAAATATTGTTTTAATGTAACCGTCAAAGTAATATGGTATACTAGATGTGTTGTTTTATATATTTTCGTATAGTTAATATTATACAGCTGTATATATAGTGCGGCTTAAACAGAAAACAGTCAACTAAAAACATAATATAAAGAAACTGAAAGTATAGTCTGTGACCATCCTTGACATGCTGCAGTGTATAGTCCTATATATATACAGAAGACTGTCTACATGACTAAGAGGTATGTATAACCTCGAAAATTTGTAGTAATAAAATTACATCACATCTGCAGCAAGTGCTTATTTTTTCTTATTCTTAATATATGTTTGTTTCAAAATAATGTAATATACGATAATTATCACCAACTATAAAGCGAGATATATATAGTAACCATAAAACACTGCCAACACTCACACATTCCGTATTATATTATTTTAATGTCTCATTGCATTTTATTCATTTATTATATATACTGTAGCTGTGAATAAACATGTTCAATGAAACCAATGGAGCTGCATGGTGCCAAGTTTTATTATACATTTACTAACTTTTTGTCGAATCAAATTAGATACTAAATTTAATTTCAATTGAAACACATTAAGAGCTGCAGGGTGCATGACATCAATAACATATTTTTTACAACATAAGTCAGAAATTTGTTATCGTTAAAACAATTTAGACTAAATTTGGAACATTCATTTAATGTCTAATTAAGTTATGGCTTAAAATCTTTCCCATTGAGTTTTAAAATTTAGAAACACTTATACTGTGCTAACATGGTGAAATTCAAATTCGATTGACAATATCATACAAACTAAATGATAAAATAAAGCAATTTATATGGAATAAACAGTAAATAAACATAGTAAACTTTTTCTATTGCAATTATAAATTATATGATATAATTAATTTTGAATCGAGGAAAAGTTGCCGTTTTTAAAGTCGACAATAGGCCGGCGTTATGTAAAATGTTAACATTTTTGAGTTGTGTTTTAATGCTTGAATATTCACGAGTTAAAATATGTTAATAATATTGAATGAGTCAGAAGAAAATAAAGCCGAGTTAAGATATACTTTGAAACTTTAAAGTATCAATGATGCTTGAATATTGGCAGGGAGGGGCGATTTCCACGCCTGATTATACCAGTAACAAGATCTTAAGCAGGAAGTAAGGGAAAACTCAAAAGGAAATCTGTATTGCTGACAGAAGAACCTATACTAGAAATCAACGTGGCTAGCGCGAAATTTAAATGCGCTATAAGGAATATGTATGTGATGGAATGGAATGATTCCAAGCGTTTCAACAGCTGAGCACCGAAGGAAATCGATTTGCCAGAAAGAATCAATGAAATTAAGGTGGAAATAGAGTGAAGGAGTAAATTTAACGATGGCTAAGAATAAAGAGTTTATTAGTTTGTGAAATCAGTGCTATGGTCGTGTTGTAATTTGAATTTAGAGAAGGGTGGAGGCTTCATAGCTGCGAGATCCTCAGACCATACTTCATGGGGAGCAGAGAATAGGGAAAGAGAGAGAGAGAGAGAGTGCTAATCTCAAGAACCGGCGCTATAGTCAAAGTAACACGCACGTCGACTGGGAGAATGAAACAAACAGTTATGTTAGCGATGTGATAGTGGAACCAACAAATCGACACCAGAACATAGTAGAACCAGGCGGCGCAGTCAGTCTACTCTTGCCAGCGAAGAGTTCGACGACCATCTGCCACAATATCTGCCATTAATAATCCGCTACAGCTAACTTTGGAGAGTAGCTATAGCAGCAGCCAGCGTCACAACCTGATAGCATATAAGCCTGAGTAAAAATATTGGCTCCAACTCCCCCCAATCACTCCCCCATAGCTAGAATCCCTTGAGTGCTGTCAATGAAAAAAGCATCATTACTTCCTCTTCTTGTCTAAGTGCAAAACCAGCAAAGCCCACATGATGACGAAACAGCGAGCAATGCAGGAGTCGAATGCCTAAATCTTACTGGTTACTCGAACCAGCTATCGCTAGCTAGCTTCCTCCGATCGAACTAACTTTCACTATTTATATCGCTTGAATATGAAACTCGCCATTAATTCTGAATGGAAACCGATAGAACCAATCGTCACAAGCCATAGAACGGATTATTCTGGATAAAAATACTGCAAAGAGCGCAGTAAAATAAAGAAAGGACACGAAAAGTCGCAGAGATTATCCACCTTATCTCTCAGAAAAGTGACCATTACCTGCTATAGATATTGTGTATCTATACTGCACAACATATCTTTATTTAACAGCGCTGCAAAATCCCAGAAACAAATTATCCAGAAAGCAGAAAAAAGAAACTTAAAAATATATAATTGTTGCAAATTTGTGGTAGAACATCGTTAGTTATAGAAGCAGGCAAAATTTCCAGGATTAGTCGGAACAGCAGTCTGCCATTAAGGACGGTACATGTAGAGAGGACACAAGGCCTGTCAGTCGCGGCTTCATCCGTCCCTCACACACGTTGCTATATCTCTCTCTCTCGTTCGTTCTCTCTCAGCCTCAACTGCGGTTGGTGTTCCAATGAAGCAGCAGACAATTATGATTGATACATGCCAGGCAGGGAGTGCACATCAGCGTCGATCTCTACACTACATTTCTATCAAGTCTATCTTTCCCTGGCTAACGAGCGTTGACATGAACCAAAACAGGAGGAAAGGGAGGGGGGGGGGGAGGGGAGGGGAGAAAGGGAGGTTCTAATTATTGTTATCATCCTGAACAGTTTCAGCGGCAAAAACATACAGTTATCGATTTTGGCTTCTATTCACATCAGAGAAAGTCGAAAATATGCACGTTAGAACCGGAGGATACCCGATTAAAGAATTGGAATTCACAAATATTCCTTCTCAAGTAAGTACAACTATTTCCACTAATATATATTATATAATATTGTTGTCAATTGTGCATTTTATAATATCAAACTATAGGCCTATAGAGGAATGGCAAAAACTGAAAGTTCGATTATTCGTGTTTTCATCTATCGCTGTTTCATGGTGGTCCAAAAATGTCCTCGCATAGGGGTGCCCTCTCCTTGACACTATGTCAGGTTCTTGAGTGATAGTCCATTTTTTTGGTCCCCATCAACCAGCTGTAGAGTTACACAGACTCGTCCACAAAAAGGATTCCTCCCATTCATCAAGGTACGTGTCATTTCCTACTTTATTACGCGCATATATATTGTATTTATTTTAATCTGAAATTTATAATCTTATCAAAACAGGTATCAGATCCAGTAATTTTCATAATTATTATTCATCACTCACTAGTTTTTCAATAGAAACACAAACCTATTAATATATTATTATTCTCAGTTTGGAGTTCAAATTATATACAACAATATCTAGTTAGTTAAGTTATACAAATGACAATATTAACGATATAAAACAGTAATTTATTTACTCATATAAAGTGCTAAATTAGAAAAAAAGGGGTGAGCGAAAAATTTAGGAAAATTTTGAAAATATTGAAATGTTAAAAATAAATTATAGCTAAAATGAATAAAATACAATAAAATCTTTTTTAAAACAAATTACAAGTCCACACTAGTAGATACATATTATATGTCTTTTCACTCATTATCTAAGTCTTACGATTATAAATAATGGATTTTTAAAGCAGGATTGGCTTATATAAATTTGTATATAAGTTAATTTTATAAAAATGTGACTAAAAGCTATATATAATGTTAAAAAAGGCCAAAGTAATTTGTTTAAAGTCACGAATAATATGTGTCCAGATAGGTACTTTTCACTCAATATAAAATTAATCATATTAATTGCCGCAAGAAAGTATTTCTAAATACAGTGATAGGTCATTTAATTAAGTAAAGATGAAAATATAGGAAATTATAACGTTACTTTAGTGTATAAGGCTAGACTGGTAGTTAAATTGAATGTTTTTATAATTTGAATATGCTAAATATTTCCTGCTGTATATAGCTATTGTAGTTCGGTGACACAATAACAAAGATAAATTAATAATTATCTTATAACTTCCGTTAATTTAAAGACAAAAATAACAGCATTGGAATTATAAAAGTCACAAAACCATGCTATAGATTAAGATAATTATAGAAAATGTTATATTTGGACAACAATTCTATTTCAGGTTAGGCCAACATCATCCTCGCTGACACTCATAGATTGTGGCGCTCCCAATTTAGTGTACACATCATTAAAACTGACTATATATAGGCTACGCATAATCTTTCATAAATAAACTAATTTGTATATTTCACAAGCAGGATGCAAGATAAATTGCGTAGGCACTCTCTGTCCTTTCCTTCCCGATTGTATATACATACCTATATGTGTTATTGATTCGCAAAACAAATAAAATATTCTGTGTCACATTTAACCAAATTATAATAATTGTATCCTAGCTATAATTAAAATATAATTTAATCTTTTATATCACCAGTTTGCTCAGCTAGATATGTTATTGTAATAAAAATTAATTTATTTTCTAGCAGCAAAAACATTAAAAGTGAATGGTAACGATGAACACAAAACAAAATTAGGTCAACACATTAACTATGGTGGAAAGGATAACAGTCATTATGGAAACAATTTACGTTATATATTGTCTAAACGCTAATAGAGTGTGATATATATACGCCAATTGAGTGTGATATATAAAATGAAATCAACTTATTATAGCATTAAATGGCCAGGAAGAACAATCATGATGGATAAGTGGATGAATTCTTAAATGACTAAATCAAGATGTAAGCCGCAGTTTCGTTCGTGATGAAGAAATAGTTTAATTAAACAATGAACCTTGAAAATATTGTTCTGCAGTATATAGTAAGTAAGACAATATGAATATATATAAAAAAACTTATTAGCAAATTAAATGTTAAATTGAATATAGAAAATGTTGGTTAGATAGATATAAAAAATAGGTGAAATGGATACATAATATGATTCTGAAAACAATACTATTAAATAGAGTTTCCAGATATATACAGTATCTTATTGAAATAGTTATGAGAAATAATCTCAGTAAAAACATAGCATGAACATAATATGATTATTTACATGATTTTTACAATATATATAACACTACATTTATATTACCTGAAATAGTCCCAGTTACTAAACATATTACTAAACAATAGCAAACAAGGATTTATGCTGTTTTTAAATGGCTAAGATATGTTTTGAAATATTATTAACATCTTTGGTTAAACAATTTTCGATAATTATTAACTTTTCGATCAAAAATGGAGTTTTGCAATAAATTTCTAAAAGCATGGTGTCACAATATTACTTAAAAGTATATCAGACAAATATTTATATTTCGTATTTGTTTGCTTAACATCATGATTATATTGCATTTTAGGGGAAAGAAAAACATCGAATATAATACGTGTTATTGAATATTTTGACAATGAATTTACATTTGTGGTATCAACGTAATTTTGAATGATAATAACCTTTGGAAACATGTATTCCTGAAAATTAAGAATGTTATTAATATTAAAGTATAGTTAAATTAATCCGCTTGAATTTTTCAGTATTACATTTTTATATATAGTTACAAATAAAATATAAAATTTACCATTTACAAAGTTTATAGGTTGAATTAAAAATAAATAATTTGAAAAATGTGCAAAAAAAGCGTTTTATTCAATATAATATGATACAATAATTGCAAATAATACATAAGATGGCTTCATTTCAACAAACTACTTCAATAAAAGAACAAATTAACTATTGTAGAATAATATTTCTCGACAAATATTTGTTCAAATAGTTTATTGTTTAATGAATGCACAGAGGAATCATCATACTATGTAACTCATATAAAAACGGTTTTATCAATGACATAGACATTCATAACTCATAACCACCCCATACATTTATAAAGCCGCAAATAATAGCTGTGATCATATTATCTATACAAAATATTTGTAGTCAACGATTATTTAAGGTTTTCCTTTTTATATACCAGATATTAAATGCGTATAAAATACAAATTAATTAATTATAAAAAACCTGTAAATTTAAAGGAGCTTCTATTGATGCTTGGCAAATCTAAGTTTTACTTCACTCCCAGTAGGCTGCATAAAAATGTCAACATTTTTTATTATGCAAATTAAATCGAATTACTCGTGTTTAGATATGGAGGAGGGTGAGAGGAGGGAAGGTAATACGAAGGAGAGGAGGGAAGAGGGGTGGATACACAAGGAAATGGAGGAGAATACAGCTTATCTCATCTTTTCTGCTTAAGCATTTTGTTTAAATTTCTTGATTTTTATTGTTTATCTGACCTGTGTGGAGGTTAATTTGCATTTGTGTACTTAAATTTACAACACCATTTTCACCGAATGTGATATTGAATTTATTTTACATATTATATAATTTTAGATGCGTTAGTATACAAAAATTTAGGATATAAATAAAATATAGATAAAATTTACATATTATTTAAAACAGCAAAAAATTGCAATTAATTCAGCGTACTATTAATCATTGAAGATTGAAAACATAACTTGAAAATATATCTTGCAGAAGTAGTAGGGAATGTGTATTGTTGGTCATGACTAAGTAAAATCACCCTCAGTTCCTAGCATATCTCGCTATAACAAATGCATGCTACTCTACACTCTAACAAGTAGTATATATTTGAAATTTGTAAACAATAAATCAATATATCAATAAATGAACACATAGAAATTAGCTAGGTTGACTTTACTGTCCATTGTTAAATTCCATGTATAATACTAACCAAACAAAGTGTTTATAATATAAAACTCCCTAAATTCTAGTGTAAGTCTTAATTTATTTCCGTCTCTTGAAGTAGGAAAGTTATAATTTGCCTTTAACTTGACCATGACTATGAATGAACAATATACAAATATTATGTTAAATATTTTAATGTGACTAGCCAGAAACTCTTTGTCATTACCTCTTTGATCGGCAACATTTTTACTTGGAGCAAATATGTAATTAGTCTGTACATTACACACAACATTTTAAGCTATGTTATGTGTGAAAGAAATTATATTTTTATGGAATCGTTTTATACATATTGGCTAAATTCCCTATTGCGGATAAAGAGTAAAATTTAAATGAATAAATCGATAATTTAGTAGACAGAATATTGGTGCTTTATGGTACATTATTTATAATTTGGTTGCAGCATCACATTTACAACACAAATATAAATGAATAAAGATTTATTACCAAGAAAATAAATACATTCCTAACAGGTGGAAAATAAATTATTAATCGATTCGCTCTAGTTATATATAAAATAATGTGTTGAAGGTAATATACTTATTTGAATGATTACTATTAGCGTGCGTCGTACCACTGGTCACTTTCCAGTAGAATAAAACGTAGGCAAAAGTTATAAAAAGTCCAATACATTTCAATGTAGATTTTATTGATTTCGTTAAAAACTATAAATAGAAACATGTATAAAATTCGATAATAATTAATGCTAATGATAACGAGAGAGGTAGGGTAGTTTCTTCCTTACTACTATTTAACATCAAATGGCAGAGAAGATGTTTACCATTTTTATTTATAATTATAAAAATAGACGTTTTATAATAATTTTACAACAATATTTTATAACAGCCATATTCATCTCTAAAGAGTTTCCACGTGGTGATAGAGCCTCACCAGTAAAGTACAGAAATATAATTACTAATCATATACAAAGCAATTGTAGACACAGACAGTTTAATAATTTAAAGTATTACACGAAACAAAATTTAAAAATAACAACTAAAAATAAATTATTAGCAAAATAGCAAGGGAAGATAAGGGGGAAATTATCATAAGGGAACAATGTATACAAAAACTCCTATCGCATTTTATATTAAAGCGGTTATTTTTCAGCATTAAATCCTGAGCGAAATGTTGGTATTTTAAGCATTGAGCCAGTACCAATTTACTCAATCTTTCTTATACATCTCTAGCTTTTCATATTTCTCCCTCTTTCTTCGTCAATTTCGCCGAGAGTCTGTGAAAGAATTGGAGAGGAAGGCAGGAACATAAATCTCGCGTATGACAGGCTGATTCTAAGGTCGCGAAGGCCTCATAAGATAAGCAACCCGACCAAATTGGAACAACAAAGATGGAAGAGAACTGGTAACAAACGCACAAGCGGGAAATTTTTCAACTGGGATTGTTTCGTTCTTTTGGGAGAGATGCGGAGGGTGGGAGGGGGGATGAAGCTTGCTTTCTTTTAGCACTTTCGTTCGGGGACCAAAGATCCTCCACGGGAAATTACTAGTCGAAAAGACACTTAATGAAACAAGAAAATTAAATGAGGCAGTGTGCCAGGTTTGCCAGTCGATTGAGTCATATTTTCTACCTCGTTTTCTATCATATTATTCGATTTCTTGGTGAGCGTTGTCCGTTCCGAAGTCCAGTCCTATATAAGTTTATAGTAAACAGAATTGTCGGTTTTTCGTATATACTTGAATAATCTGAAAAGAATTCTGCTGCCTTTGAATTGGAACACATCAATTAGTTTGGTTCCCTATTTTTATTAACACCTAATGCCTAAAGATAAGAGTAATTTAAATGTAATGTAATAAAATATTTACACAATAGCGTGCACTAATGTGTGTATTATGATTAATTATCGCCTAAATATTTCGGATTTCAAAAATATAACAATTTTTAGAATTTAATGTTTTATTCACACAACACAACACAACACAACATCAATATATTGATTTTATTAAAATATGGATCTGTGATTTAAACGGAATAATTGCAAAATGGGTTATAATAATTCTTGAATCTTAATATTTTTCTAACTTGAAACCTCTATTATACATTTAGATCTTACATATTTTAATTATTAGTACATAACATGAGGTATATTTAAGCTATAATGGAAGAATAACAACGAAGGATTGTATTTATTATTATAGAAATTAACACGAGGTCTGCTGGCAACTTAATATTGTTAGATACTTAATAAGTATGCACCGTAAAACAAACAGCCGAATGATTAGCATCTATATCTACAAAAAAACAAAAAAACATCGACTAATCAATGTATTACCACAGACAAACAAAAACTAATATAAATAAACAACAGCAACAACAACTTACAAATAAATAGATTGGAATAGTTACATTATACAAATTAAACGCAATAACATGTTATATCATAAACTGGATATGAATGTGTTATAGTGTGTCGTGAGAGAGAGCATAGTGGGTGTACATGGTCTATTATGTAGCCTACGGTTGAATATTGTATGAACATTTGAATACGTGAATGAACGTTCAAATCGGTATTTGAGTTGGCTGATGATTTCGGAGGATTGGAAAAGCAATAAATACGTCATACATAAATAAAAAGACTAATAAACGATTCTGTTTATATTTACACCGCTGGAATAAAAGGAAATAAAATTTGTAATTATCAACACATAAATCTGATATTCTGGGAATGTACCTTCTTCTGCAATATAGTAAAAGAAAGAGAAAAAAGGGAAGATTACGTAAATATATAACTATATTGAAACTGTTTTTTCTTATACAATACTGTTTAAGAATAAATATTCTAAAAACTTAATCCATTTAACCATATTTATCAAGGACGACAAAACAAAATAGGATTGCGCACTTTATAATTTAATTAACCAGAAAAACACTGATAACACCGATCATGGCAGTATAACGTAAGTAATAATTTCATTATTTATTTATTTCATTATCTATAAGATACAAAGAAATGCGATCTTCTCAGTTAAATTATACGTTCTTAATGTGGTCGTAATCATTATTATTATTATAAATAACAGGGATATACTGTGGAATACCATGAGAATGAAGTGAAAGCTGTGATTACATGTCTCAGTATACAGTATATATAGCGAATACTTGGTTTCTACACGCATCTCGTATTAATATCGATTTTATTTATAATACTGTTAAGAAAGATACATATTTTAGAATTTATATTTAATACTTTCAGATTTTGCTTAACTAAATAAAACGTCATGGACTTACTCCTTACGACATATACATTGAAAGTGAGCTATATTCTCATAACTGTTTCAGTTGAACATAACAAATACTTTTATTATTACATCTGTATTACCTTATAAGTCGTCATTCAATTTCTACACGATATATATAGCTTTACTTTTACTTAGAATTTAACCGTAGACATTCATCCATATACACTATAATCCGAAACCGATTAAATTTAGTATATTATAATAAATATAAGAACTTATTAACAAAAAATATGAAACTAAAATGAAAAGGTGAACCATTATTTTGAAAACACAAAATAAAGTACAATGTACATACAATAATATATAACTTGACTTAAGTGATAACCCTATCCATACTATTTAAATATTCAAGCACCAAACTTGTTTACTAGAATAAAAGCGAAAATCCCTACAACAGAAATAAAGGAACAAACGCAACATCGAATGGGGTTTTTCCATATAATTAGAATTCTAATTAACACCCTCATGAGCTAGCGAGCATTTGCCACGTGAAAGTTGGTTAATATACTTTAAAGTATATATATATATAGGTAAGCAAATAATATTTTAAAATGTCTGGAGAAGCAACTATAAAGATAAAAACAAATATAGGAAAGCAATACATTACCCATAAGTGACTATATCTATAATACATGACCAGGTATGAACAGAATTATATCATCAAGGATGTTATAAGTTTAAACCGTTATAGAATTTAAATTTAGCTAATCAGCCGGATATACAGAATAAAACAGGTTGATAATAACAAGAATTAAAATGATCGCATCGTGAATAGTACAGAAACATAGTGACTATAGAGTCGCCATATAGGATAGTTTACTAATAATAATAATAATAATAATAGCTACTAATGAATAGTTTAATTATATACATTCTGATTTTCTTTTTTATAACTGGCAAGTTATCATGTTTTAGTCAGTCAATATTAAAACTCAAAAGAGAAGTTTTAAAACGAATAAAAGTACTACAATGTTCTATATTATTTAGTGGATTAGAGCATATATTTTCAGATTAGTTTTATTAAAAATATTTAGTTACAATATTAATTTAAAAAATGGATAAGGTGATGTGGAAAATTTATTAAAAAATTAATTTGCTAATATCTAAAGGTGTTTTGGTTATACTCGTAATTAGCTTACGCTTTGCATCACATGTCTGTATTTCATAGAGGATTACTTTCTAAAGAAGGAATGATAACATAATTTACTAAAAAAATAGATGGCTTGTTAATAATCTCAGTTTTACTCGCTCATAACAACAATAATTGAGAATAGATACCTAATTGTTAATATCACGAAGAACTATAAAACACGGTTCCAGATTACTGACTGTAGAGAAGGGCTTCTATGACTCACGACGGCTCAGAGATTCGGTGAGATCAAAGTTGACAATCTATCAAGAACAAGTCGTTTGTTCTACAAAAAACTTCCCATATAACCGAATGCTGAAATGAAGCCGAATATACGGCAGGAGGGAGGTGATAAGGGGAGGGGAGGGATGGCAAAAATGGGGGAAAGTATAAAAGGAAATTTCTCACGAGGGATCCCCATGAGCGTTAATGATAAGCAGTCATTTTATACTGTCTGCCGCCTATATTCTTATGTTGCCCCGAATATAGGTGTAAAAGTTGCTTATTAACACACAGGTATATCGCCATTGAGTTAAATACTGAGAGAGAGAATGAGTTCATAAAAGACAATTAAAAGAGTAGATGGGAACATAAAAGCTTCGGGGATTCATACAATATGCAAACGTAAAAGTTTGAATGAAAAATAGGGAAAAGTTGACTTTAAAAAAGTTGGTAAAATAAGAAAAAGGGTGACTTTTTGACTGAAGTAAAATGTTACTAATTCAATAAATAAAATCTTACTCATTATTTATTATAAAAATTATTAAAAGATAAACATTTTTAATCTATATATATATATGTAAAATGCAGTTTTAAATTGTTTTAAAATCTATATCGATTTTAAAACAACGGTGTGAAGCATACGCCTCTTGATGGAGTCAAAAGTGTTAACTTTTTTTAATAATTAGATTTTTATCACAATTTATAAAATACTATATATCATTTTCATGTGAAATTTTTATTTATTTGAACATTTGATAATATTAAACAAAACATAATTGAAATATTTAATTCCTGAAAAATAATTAATGAATTAAAAATATAATCTTTATTCACTCACAGCACTTCTACTATAATTATCATACATAATAAATAAACAATTTATTGATAAACTTTATTTATAATCTTTACTTTGATGATTTTAATCTGAGCCCGGTTGAAGTGCTACCTAGAGCTTGGGACTTCGACAAGGAGGACATACAATTAAATATCCTCACCGAGATATAACTTGAACCAATCCATAATATAAAGTAAAGATTAAATAACTTCTCGCACAAGATGCACAGCACTAAAACTGAGGATCTAAATTAGGAATCCGTCACGGATCTGTTTACATGAAACCGTTTAAAAATGGTGTTTATTCCTGAATATAGTATTATAAGGACTGTTGTCTAATGTATTTCATACTGCAGTAATTCACAAATGCATGTGTTCAAACAAGTGTTAATTAAGGATGAAACAGCCAAGTGAAAACATAACATAGGGTCGTTTGACTAGGTTGGGGGTGGTAAACAAAGGGAGGGGAGTTGAACAAGTATTATTCCACTGAGTAATATAACATTTTAACATGGAGTAAATATAACAAACACTTATTTTTATCATTAAAACAATTTGAATGTAATAATATACGTAATTTAAACACAACGTGCTGCAAAACACTGAAACAATTTTGTCTGACGTCACTGCTATCTCCCTCTTAGGTATCCAATTTTTCAAAAAATATTCTGAAATAATTTCCATTAATTAATATGAAGCAAATTTAAAAAAACTTAATCGGATGTTAATGTTTGAAGTACCATTCTGTTTTGTTTCTCTCCACTCTTTGCTAATTGTAATTTAAGTGTACATTTGTCCATTTGATAATAGCTTAATCAATAACTCAAGTAAATAAATATATATTACCACGGACAATTTTCCATTTCTTGCTTAACTCACATTTATACCCCCAAAAAAAAGAATATTGATATTAAATATTCCTATAAGAAACTAAACACAGTTAACTCAGTGGTAGATTCTTTAAATCATGAAAACTGAACTCCCGAATATTACAAGGAAGGAAATTATAAATTATAGAGACTGCCGTCTACACCATTATATAGGTATACTGACACGTGAGCGCTCAGCGAATTCATTCATTTGTCATTTGGAAAAAGATATCAAGACGGGTATTGCATAATTAAACACAGAAGAAGCCCTCCTAGCATTGTACAGTACACACCTTTATTCAAGGAAATGGGTGTGACACTGACTGTGGCTGAGAGATCTCAATGCCTATACAATATATTATAGTCGTACAGTCCTCTGAGCGAAGCAGGCCGATTGTCCCTCAATTTCTATAGACAGGATTTATCAAATAAGATGGATCGCCATCCCACAGCAAACAGTTTTCCTTATAGATTACAGTCGGTATAGCCCCAAAAATATAACAAAAATTGTTGAAAACATGATGGTTTAGCCGCACTCAACTATAACAATACAGCTGGCTTGTATGAGTTCTGAACTCGGAAGGGGAGAAGCAACAACAACAACAATAACAATACAGCTCGTTTTATTATTTTTGTTAACATTATAACATCAAATACTTTCAGAGAAAGTTTGACCTCACAAATATTATTTTCATTAAAATGTTTCTATATTATTTAAACTTCTTGAAATTCATGGCGTTACATTTGAAACAAGTATTTTTGAATAAAAAATTAAACTAGACTCATAAACCATGATGTGATTTGGTGATCTCTGAATGATGACGTAATGATGCAGAATGTTTGACGTAATCACGCAATGTATCATTCTCCACATAATTAATTCCAATTAAACATTACTCAGAATTAAGCGTTGTCTATTTCACATAAATCTAATTCAAGTTAACATAATTTATTCTTTGACGAAGTTTGATGAAGCCAATGGGCCGTACCTGGCATACCGCAACATTGAGTAATGTTGTTAAAACGGTGCGTTATACACGCCTGAAATATTTAGTTTATTGAAAAAATGGGCACATTAACAATTGTTTAAATATGCAATATATATGTATGCTCACTAAACTTTGGGATGTTAGAATATTGTTCAGTTATGTTAACTACAAACAAAAAACGTATTGTAACTATTAAGTAACACATGTGTAACTGTTTAATATTTCTAATTTGATTCGTAGTTGTTAACTAACTAAATATGTTCCTCTGTTTTATTGTATCCATTTTCTATTTAGTTAAAATTTTAAAAGAAATTCACTTTTCCTTTCAATTTCATCTATTATACTTCGAATGCGATCGTATACCGTTTCCATTAAATAAGCTCAAAATAAACTATATTCGCATATTAATTCCTTCCCCCCCCCATAATACCCTAACGTAGTGGCTAAGTTGTCGCTTAGTATTAAGGGTATGAATAATGCCTCGGTTATATTCATTCTCTCACAACAAGTCAAGTCCAGTCAAGGCAAGTCAAGTCAACCAAAGACGTTCGCAATGATTGTGATATGCAGCATCAGCAGCAGCAGCGGCAGCAGTTAAAGAATAGCAAAAGCCCCGGCTGCCTATGGAGCATCATTGACAACAATGGACGACAAGAGGAGACTCCAAGACAGCTCTAAGGAAACCGGTTTGACACGACACGAATAAGGCGAAAAGCCAGCCCGGTTGAGCTGAACAATGTCGGCGAATTTGTTAAAGGGGAACAAATAACCCCCCCGAGTTCGAGGAACAATGGGTGAACGCGACCCAAACAACTTGAGAAGTGGATAAGAAGTCATGGGAGATTGGAATATGAACCTTCCTGCTTGGGTAACATACAAGTTGTACACCACTGATAGTAAACAATACATTTCAAAATGTAGCAGTTTTCTCCTATTTACGCCATTTAGTAACTTCACAAAGTTTTATGAAAATAACAAATATCAGCAAATTTTTTTTTTAAAACGGAACGACTGTTACTACCCAATTACCGGTTATTTTAATAATCACGAAATGTACAATATTTCATTTTTTTAATAAAGTCAATAATTGCCACGATATTATACTATTATTAGGAGTGTTTTCAAAGATTAATAATTTGAGTCGGTTATTAATGTTTGAAAGTGTCGTCAATTGTCGGGATATATCAAACTATAGAATATTACTAAAGTTACAAAACAACAAAAAGAAAAACGTGTGTCTATGAAAACGGATATAAAAAATGATACAGTTTAGCAAGATAGAGTGAAGGTATTAGTTTTCAACACAATCTTTGAACTTATTAAGACCGTTATAATAAGTTTTAACAACAATGAAAGACTACAACCGCGAGGAAGAAATACATTTATTCTTCTGTCAAAAACTGATGAATAATAACGGACGACAAGGGCTAATTATATACTGACATAAAAACTATAGGAAAATAACAGAGAAAACTATCTGCATTCCATTAGCCCTGCTTCTATATGTATTAATGTTATCCAAACTATTCCTACTTTATATCGCCAGTATTCAACTCTGGTAATATAGCTGTTGTCGATGATTAGCAACGAGTTTGTCTGCGCGCATGGAACAGCTATGGCAGAGTTCTACTCATATTTTTCATCACAAAGCACTAAATAATTCGAATACCAGTTTGCAGCGGTCACAAGGGAGTAAATTCAGAGCAGAGAGACCCTCCCCCCCCCCTCCTCTACTTTCCCGAGTTATCGAGGAACAAACAACGCGGTACGGAGTATGGTACAGAGTCAACCGAAGATGCTTTATCGGCAGAGAGGGGCACAGCCCCCCCCCTCAAACATCAACCAGGAATTATTCTATTATAGAACACTGAATAATTCATTGCGTTTCTATTTACATGCTCATAAAAATGCTGTGCAGGACGGAACACCTTGCTAACATTATTGGCCATCATTATTATTATGCTGAAATCTGGAAAAACCATATTAAAAAGCTGCAGTGAATTCACTGTAAGCGTATATTTTATAGAAAGCAACACAAATTGGTCGGTCAAGTTCTTCATTCTGTAGATGGAGTGTCGTAAATGATTATATCGATTATAACGGATTGGAAGTTTAAGTTTATTTTATATAATATGTTGTTGGGCCGGTTAATAATATGAAGCCGTCGACTAAAAAATAGAACAATATTTAATACAATTATGAGTAATAAATCTCGTTCATATAATATACATATATATGTAGAGTTTGCGGGCTGATGCTTTGTATTCATGCAAGCTGACACCATGATAAATGATCAGGAAATATAGAGGAGCCAAATAAAATTATAGAATCAATAGTCTCTTCTGGAATAAATCCCAATTAAAGTGTTCCACACGTCCACGAGGTTAAACGTTTCTTTAAATATCCTTCTAATTCAGAGCGAAGTGGAACATATTATATTGCAAAACAATAAGATAAACTTTAATTATTATAATAAAATCTGTAACACGACACAGTATAATAGAAATGTGTTACGATTATAAATTATTACATTATCATGTTAATGTCATAGTTTTTATTTTATATGTATTTAATATAATGTAATGTACACCCTCCTTTTTGAAAAAGCTCTAAGCTGATAAATACTTTCTAATGAGAATAAAACATTTATACGTTTCTTTCTTATATATTTAACTATATATACTTTAAAAAAATAAGTGGAAATTCATTCTAATTTTTTATAACAACAATTAAAATTAATTAAGACGCCAGTCAAGATGTTTCTAGTGTCTCCAAAGTTCCAGATGTATAATCACTATTATATAGTAATTGGTACGCATTATAAAAGAAATCGGGATATGCACAAATTAAAGCTAAATAACTTGCTATTAGGACATGAATTTCGCACATCAAAAACTTATCGAAATTTACCCATTATGATTTATAAAATATAGTATGAAATTTATCTCTTTACCGACCAGGTTAACAAAATACACATTTTGGTCCAAATGGTTGAGGGTAACTCCCCACACACACACACACTAGTGAGCTATAAGGTACTTCCGGTTGAGAAATGTTTAAAAATGGCAGAAATACTGATTCTGACAATCTTAGCTATATGAATTAAAGACATCCTATAACAGTACATGTTAAAAGTCAATATGCACACAAGAAATAGCTGTCGACTTCAGCTGCTATATATATATAGTCGTAAGTTCCAGGACCTTCAAATGTGTTAACGTGACTATTTGAAAAGAAACATAAGGATGATTTTCAATAAATTGTATTTATATCCATATACTTAAACGAGACCATTTTTAAACGTGTGGCTTACAGTTACCGAACCTTACAGATATTCAGATAAATCATTCTGGTTTGTCAGTTTTAAATAAACAATGAATTGATGAAAAGAAATTCATTTTTAATATAATGACGTACTCGAGGTTCAATCGCTACATGTTTTCATAAAATGTCCACCAAAATTGAGATAATATAGACAAAACTTTTATTGAATTTTTAAACATTTGTTCAAAGTATAACGCCGATTGTTTCATATATTAGTAAAAAAAACTATTTTTTCGAAAAATTATTCAAAACATGACTGAAAAGATCAATGTGCGAAAGATGGCAATATCAATAATTATATGACTATAAAGAGAACCTAGAAGCCATTTATCACACAGCCAACAGTTCAAACCACGCATCAATAGATTCATTCTTGGAGTAAATTTAAATAATATTCTCCCATTAGTCCACGGAGGGTTAGGCAATCAGCCGAGTCGCCGATTGCTAAAGGAGAACATATTTTTTCAAGTATTACTAACTATAAACGACTTGGTAAGCTAAGACAACAGGTACAATACCAGATATACTTAAGAATACTTCTTTTGTCAGCAGAAATAAAGAGAATCACTGAAACCGGAGTCAGCGAAGGAAGCAAAATAAATTTAACAATTTTTCAATAAAAAAAGGCGATAAACTCTGAGCTGTTCGTTTTGGCTGACACGTTTAATTTGAGTTTCTTTAGGATCCATTCTTCATGCGCAAGAAAAGAGCAATAAAAGAAATTTTAATTAATTCCTCACTTCCCTCAACTATTTCACTAAC
This sequence comes from Coelogynopora nodosa, assembly GCA_034780555.1. NCBI lineage: Eukaryota > Metazoa > Platyhelminthes > Proseriata > Coelogynoporidae > Coelogynopora > Coelogynopora nodosa. The sequence goes on from JAUZND010033404.1 coordinate 18,816, forward strand.
TGAATAACTTTCAGGCTAATTAATAAATAACATTCCATTTACACACAAGAAACTAGACACTAATGATATGAGCAATAACTGCATACTGTTTCAAGACTAAAAATGTGTCAATATCTTTTTGATGAGTAAAGTAATATATTTACATAGTCTAGAGAGAGAGAGAGAGAGAGAGAGAGAGAGAGAGCGAGGCAAACCATTTTCCATAAAACAAAACACACAAGATGAAATTATTCATTTGAGAATCGATGTAAGTCAGATAAAAAAGAACTACGTCGAGTTAGTGGACGTTATAGTTTATCTATTTATCTCCGGAAGAGAGGCACAATAGCCTCCTGTCCCCCCTCACCTCCTCCCTCGTGTGTATCAGTTAATGAGTGGCTAGCTGTCCATTTGCTTCGTTTAAACACTTAATCAACAGGATTACGAGAAAGGCACTGGCACTGCACTGCACTGCAGCAGCCATAGTAGCCAGCCGAGTTCAGTGTAGAACATTCACGGTGCGTGCGTGCGGCCCAATAGTGATTGGATCGAGGGTCAAAAAGCTACACTGTCAATCAGTCGACGAGAAAAACGCCAATCTTTAGCGGGGGTAGGCTATACTAGTATACTATACACGAATGGGGTACCACTGAAGGGGCCTAGCTACAGGCAGCACAACATTGCCTTCGCCGTGGCATGTAGCGTATACTGTACAGACGGTATCTAGCCTGTTTTTAGGCTACGATTTGTTCACCACCAGCAGCCTAGCATGTCTACAACCACACGAGGAGCGGCGCGAACAACAAATTGATTTTGGAAAGAGACGTTTTTGACGAACAAGGGAAATCGTGTGTATACATGTACTAAAATGTATATATCAATATAGCTGTTCTCTGTCCCTTAGTTAAGGTAACTCTCTTTTATGGTGAAAGTATCTGTCTCCTGGAGACACTGCGCTTAAATCGGGAGTCAGTTTTACTCTTTTACAACTTCACAATTAATTAGATTATCTGTCTGTGGTTGCAAAACATTACAGTGAAGGACTGCTGTGGGAATAAACCAGAACAGACAGGTTAATTGAATCAAGGGACTCAATATATCGTTTAGAGTAAAATAAAAACTTATTATATTTGATATCCGTTATATAGAACATAATAGAATATAGAAGTTGACCGAATTTTCAACATAAAATAGGTTAAATAAAGCTATTTTTATTATTTAAAAATGTTGTATTATTATTGGCTAACGTAACCATATTCACTTCGTAATTTTCTGTTACGCAAATGAAAGAGAGATGAGGTGTGATGGAGTAGGTCTGTTCAAAAAGACAATAAGATCTATAGGCATATCATAAAAATGCAGGATATATAGTTACTATTTCCGAAAATCCTTTTTTTATTATATTTTGTTTTAAATGTATATAACTTACAATTGGATATAAGTTTTTTGGTTCGTTAAATACATTAGCATTGCCATCCGTATAACTCAATACGTGCTTCATAAAGTTTACACGAAACTATAAAAGTAAGATTACATATAAACATTTTATCACTGACAATTAATGATACCAATGTTGCATAGATTTTTTATGACCAATAAATTAAACAAAAGAGTCATCAAGGGGCAACTACAAATATGTCCTATTTTTATGGCTATGAAAAAACAAAACAAAAATTATTTGTTAAATAAGTACCTAATGTTAATAAACCGTTTAAACATTCAATGTATATGTCAAGTTCAAATTAATATAAACGGATCTATTTATTAAATTTTGATATTAAAAATAAACGAAATATTAGAGTTCAATGAATAGTCTTAAATAGCGTAAAAATTAGGACACATTAGGTATGTATTGTTTTATTAAAAATAATTTCAAATGAAAAAGTCACTACGAATATACAACAAACATCCAGCATACTACTTATGAAATAGAAGTAGTATACCACTAAACCCAGTATAAGAGAGAGGGAAAGAGTGTGAAACTTACCCAGGAATGCCTCTGAGTGCGGAGTGATGGAGAGCATTGAATCCATTATTGTTGCAGATGGTCACGTCGGCAGAGTGGTCCAGAAGGACACTCAACATGTCTTCCCTCTTCTTGCTGATAGCGTCATGGAGTGGGGTGTCGCCTTCGCAGTCCTTCAGTATCGGGAAATAGAGGCGTCGGTTAATTGAATTCACATAAATGTATTTAACATTGAGTTACTAAATATGTTATGGAATAGGGAAGTGATCACAACTATATAATAGTACTCAGTACATAATTATACAGTCACTACTCGGTTTATTTCGAGTCATAAATGTGGTGGATAATAATATATATTGATAGTTTATAAATAAATAAATCTTTCTTAAAATTGAGTAACATTAAATATTACCGATGTCAGCTAAACTCATATTTAATGTATAACAATTTCAAATTATTTAATTAATTAAACAAAAACATCAGTCCTCGAAATCGCCTTGAAACTGTTCCATTTAATATGAAATCGAAACCTTAAGCTAATCTTATCCGAGGCCTTTTTCAAAACGTTTTTATAAACATTAAACAAAATATAGAAGTATATAAATATACAATTTGTTATTATTAATAACTAAAAATAAATTGTTCAATAAAAACAATTTCTATAAAAAAGAAAACGGAAATTAGCAATATAAAAACACCGAAACTTCAAAATATATTCTTTCAAGTTGACAATCTCACCAGCAGGAGTATTTTAGAGTAAGCTAAAGTGGTGTCAAGGCTCAAAGAACAGTTACAAAACTTTCACTAAGTAACCAAATGCGTGTAGACTTGTCCAGTAAATCCAGACAATGCCGGATGAATGGATATAATGCATTATATAAAAACAATATTATAAGGTTCATAGTCATGTAACAAAACCAACATTCCAAGTAGGGTTCATACAAAACAGTCTAATAATCTCATTACATAATGACTGTTCATATTTCATATATCTACATTATAAAGCTATTGATTTTTTTTAAAAAGCAATATTACGTAAAATATTAAAATCCGCGATTTCTTTTAAAATTAAAAAGCATATCACCAAAATTCTACGATTATTTGCATGTCTTCCCTAACTGTATGATCCTTGCAGGCCCAAGACGTGCCCAACACACACACACCTGGAGACTGGGCAGAGCCTCCAACTCCAGCAGTGTCCGCACCACCTCCACATGCCCCCGATTCACCCCGATGTGCAGCGGTGTCTGGTTCCGATTGTTTCGCGCATTCAGCTCAGCCCCGTGACGCTTCAACAGCTGCAGCACATCCGCTTTGTCCCCGAAGGCGGCGTGGTGCACTGCCTGGTCACCGTCCTTGTCCCGCAGAGACAGGTCCACCGACTGGCGCAGTAGGACGTGCAGCACCTCCATGTGGCCGTTCTGGCTGGCTGCCTGGAGGGCGGTGTGCCCCGCGAAGATGCCGTTCACCTGTGTGTTGTCAATCATTGATGGGGTATTTGATTTCATGTTTAATTATGTGATATTTATCGATCGATCAGCTGCTAGGATAGACATGTCATCTGAGGTTTTCACGCATAAAAGTTGTTAAAATATCTATTACAGTGTGATAATATGTATCATATTAAATGATAATACAGTCTACTCTCGTTAAACCGATTATCGCGTTAAACCGACTCATTTTAATGGAACGGATTGATTTCTATTCATATAAAGTATA
>JAUZND010033415.1:0-22478 GCA_034780555.1 Coelogynopora nodosa
GATGGGTGTGTGAAGATTGTTTCGAAGTAGAAAAATGTATCAATTGTCTGTAAATGCTGTAGGTGCATGAAAAAACTGAATAAGTGTAGATATATTACTCTTTTTTTACTAAACTAATACTACGTTTACTATAATTATCTTTTTCCTCCTCATTAATTTGTTATTTGTTCTATAAATATTATGGAATAAGAAGTGGCGGATTGACCCCACCTAAATAATTGTTTGTTGTAAAAAGTTTTATGCTTTAATATTAATACCATTGAAATATGCAATGCATATTTGTCGAAAGAACACTTTGAGCTACATGTTGAATAAAAATTAATTTCAAAAGATATTTTTTTCTGTTTTAATTGACTTTCAAAGTCTTAAATGGCGGATTGACCCCACTCTACCCTATTCATGAACATAACATGTTTTACCCTATAATATATATATATATATATTGTATATACAATAAAACAGAAGCAGAAAACAACTCACCAATGAAATGAAATACACTCCTCTTTTGATTCAGGAGTAGCACGAGATGTACAACTAACCATGATCAAGTTAACAGAACATACACGTTATTGTTGTCCCCTTTGAAAAGGACATCTGTTGCCACGTATTTGAACAAAGTGCGTTTCTAGACCTTTTATCCATTTCTATGAGTATACTACTTTACAAATCATGATGTAGAAATTTTAATTTGAAACTGTGTTCATAGATAAGGTGAATATATTATAATATGTAAAAGTTAAAATAGGGAAGACCACAATTATTATTTCAGAAATATTATATTCTGGTATGGACGTTTCGCATTGTGGGCTTTCGTTAACTAAGTATTTAATTATGGACAAATATGTTATAATAATTTAGTAATTTAATTTTTTTAAATTAAACAACAACTCAAAGCCGACCAAAACCAAAACATTCATAATGACTATCCACAAGTCCAAAATATTGTTGAATATTGTGGAGTGACATCTTGCATGTGCGAGCCGTACACGGTGGGCCTGAACCAAGTTTTAGTCGAAGTGGCATGACCATCTAAAATTTCTTCATATTTCACTTCCTAAGGCTCATACAAGTATTTTAAGATAATTTTTATAAAAACCGTGGGAAAGCTTCATTGATGACGTCACTATTTCAAAATGGCGGACATCTTGAATATAAATATGCCTATATCTCAAAAACGAAGTTAGATAGGCCCAATAAATGTATTACCAACTAATATAAATGTGCACATTGTTTTACTACTGACGCATTATGAAAGTGTTGCCATCCTTTTCATAAAGACATACAAAAACGCATTCAATTACTCGAATATGGACGAATGTCAATAATAATGGCTACACACACAATAAATTACAAGTGGTGGCAATTATAGTCCAAATCAGCTCGCAATGTTGCGACTGTTCAGTCGGTTTGAGTACAGTGGGTGACCATCATTCGTATGTTTAAAATCAGCATGGACTGATTCTGATGTCTGCTCGCCCCACCGACTTAATCCACTGTTCCGTCTTCTACAGAATTCAGGCACATGAAAAAACACCGCGTGTATTTTAGGAGTGACATTTATTCCCAAATCCAAGAAACTTGTTTTGAAATTGGAGATGTCCGTTTGATAGGTTTCTGCAAGTGTCTCGCTGTAGCAGGAGTGAATGACTTTGCTAAAATCGCGGAAAGTTCTCAGAAAAGCTGAACATTCTGTTGGGCACAGTGATTGAAGTAAATCCAGTTTGGATAAGAGGGTATATGAAAAGAATTGCCATTGAAGCTCCCTACATGAACTGCATCCCTCTCCACGTGGCATGCCTTTGCCCACCTTTGCCGATCATTGTTTAACCATCACAACAGGATTTCAAAGTGTTTACGTCTCGTAGGAGTGCAGCAGAAGCCAAATTTTCACCTGCCTTGGGTGTGCCCATTCTTGCTATATATTCTTGATATTCTTCAGGCGATTAGACTTGCTGCAAATATGCTCTTTACCACGTGTGAGTGAGCTGCACACTTTGATGGCTACTGGAGGAGTAGATTTTGAAGAAAAAGTAATCGTGGTATTGTCTGATTTTGTCTTAGGTTGGTTCAAAAAAGATGTCCCAGCTACTTCACACACAGGACAAGAACACGGGAGTGAAGACCTTGTATTTATTGGCAGTTTGCCGATGTGCGAATAATCGAATATGGGAAGATGGCGTCTAAATATTCCGTTACTGTACTCATCAACAGTGATCCTGCAGGTGTTGCAGAGTTCTGTAGGTAGGCGGTCATCAATGTGATCATAGCCGGTCAAAAAATATTGTTCGATAAGGGCACGTTGTCTGCGTTTATGTTTCGCATTTCCTTCGATTTTTTCATGCAAAGAAGACACACGACTGTCCGGCATCCATTATGAGTCCTAGCGTAGCATATTTCACAGCAAAACTAAAATGCACGCTAATTTAACGTGTCTAATTATTGATTGAAATTTGAGTGTAACATATAGTATACTGTATTTTTACTAAATTTGAATTTATCTGTCTACGCTAGAATCTGTTCTAAAAATCATGTATTGAATTGTTTCATAATAATACCTTTTCAGCACCTTAAAAACTTATATTTTATACATATGTTTATATATCCGTGTTATGTGACGTCATTATACATGTGGCGTCATTAGAATATATACTACGACCTTGAAAACACATTTTTTCGGTAGTTTAAAGTACACATTTCTATTAGTTGGCCTGGTAATACATTTATTGGGTCTATCTATCTTCGTTTTTGAGATATAGACATATTTATATTCAAGATAGTTCATGTTAAAGTTGATGAATAAGCCTGTATTCGTATGAACTTTATATTCCCTAATTTAACACGATGGTGATAGAAAGATAAATATTTTAGCAATAATTAATATTTTACTCTAACACTCAAGTGAGAAATAAATCAATCACGCAAACAATCAATAATAACATATTTATGGATTTATTCCTGATTCACAGGCTTGGGTTTTCTTTATAGAGCTATAATTACTACTATATAATATTACTATGTTCAGTATAAGAATGTTTAATATCCTTGATTTTTCCAATCAAGTGTATATATGCGGACAGATCAAACGCGCACCTTTAGATCAAAATTAATGTGAAGAATTTAAATTTGAAAACGCGAATTTGGTCGGATCAAATATTAGACAAGGACACATCAAATGCTACAGCGACACATCATAATGTAGATGAGCTATTTTCAATAAAAATAAAAATAATTCAGCAAATTTAAAGTATATAAAAGTAGTTATTAGTAAGGTAGTTAAGTAAATAAATAGTCGTATTAAATAAGAATAAGATTTAGTCTAAATTATACCTGTCTTATACAGGTAAATTATACCATTGCAGATGGAAGAATTAAACAGCAGCATTTTGAACCGTAGTTATGTACCTTTTATGAGCCTTTTATGAGCCTTTTATGAGCCTTTTTTTGCTCGCAAATTCGTGCCAGAGTTGCTAGTCGCTCTTCATATTGCTGAAATAAAATTTGATATCGGACTTTTGCCAGATCTCTTTTCATGGCTGCTTTCCTGTGGGCAATTGAATTGTCCACGATATTGAGGAATGGGGAGTACGGAGGCAGCAATCGGAGGGTAAAAGTGTCGGGAAGAATCGCTTCTGACGCTCTTCTGTGGGCTGGGGCGTTATCAAAGATGAGCATACCATGTTGTCCATCTTGAGGTAATGTATCTCTTAAACTCTGTATAAAATTGATGAAATAGTCATGATTTCGTTTACACCAGACGTTTATCCCAGCTTCATCGATAAAAATAAGCTTGTAGTTTATGGCATCTTGCATAAGCCACTGAGAAAATTCGAAACGTCGTTGTTACACTTCGTCGGTGTTTTGTTCCTCGGGCGCATCTTCCACCTTCTTGAAGACGATCAATTGTCCTTCAAGACACTTAGCCAATATTGTACGCGAGCCCGATCTGACAATGTTGTTATATATTTTAGAAAAATGTCTGTTTACATTTTTTATAGAAGTTTATTTAACAATAAAAATAAATCTGAATGTTACTGTTAATATTTAAACTATTTAATAATAATTGATTATTATATACACATATGCAACATATCAAATTGCGATCGAAATGGGAGTGGGCCGAAGTTGGTCGTGCCCACCCAAAGTTGGGTGGCCCCCCAATTGTAAAGATATTGTGTCGTACCTAAAAGATTACAGTTCTACATTTGTTATCAAATGTTAGTTAAATCTAAATTTATTATGTATAACACATTTTGATAGCATTCTAAAATTTCTGTTTTTTTCTAAATCTATAACAAATACCTATATTTTATTAGTTTCACATAATATATAAAATGCACTCAAAATGCAGGCAAATATAGGCATGTTATTCTATAGGTAGAACTACAATAGTTCATTAACCATAGTTGCTGCACGTAGCAAAAAAAGTGAGGTTAAATTAATAAAAATTAAAATAATTCATTCAGTAGTTATAAAGTCGGTAAAAAACTATAATTTTACAATCATACACGTTTTCTTTGTATTTTGTAAATCATAAAGTTTAGTTTTATAAGAAAAACTAATTGGACTAATTACATCAGAATATACCGCAAACTACTGTTTTTCATACATGTAGCAACAGGTACAATTATAAGCCTTAACTCATCTGTTTCCAGGGTATTTGTTCACACTTTTTCTGCAATTCTGATTTGTGCAAGCAACACGCGTATTATTAGAAATAGCGATGTTTTTTAATGACTTTATAATTACTGTATGAATAATTTTTGCTTCATTAATTTATTGTCACTATTCTTTGTTTGTGCGCAACAAGTTTATGGATGTATTTCTTCCCTGAAACATTTTTGAAACATGTAACAACTCCTTCATTATAACCATCACATATTATAAAATTAAATTGTAGCATAATATAGTAATAATTATTTGAAATACTCATATTTATCACCCTTAACAATTTTGAATTTAAAACATAAATATTAAAAATAGTTTATTTTAATAAGTATTGTTTAAATTTAATCAAATCAAATCAAATCAAATCGATATTTAAATTTATATAATATTATTTTCAAATTTATTATTAAAAATATTCAAAAATATTAATTTCAAATTTAATTATTATAGGTTTATTATTTTTTCAAGATTTAAGTCAATACCTAAGTTTTAAGTCAATGCTTAAGTCAATACCTAAGTTTTAAGTCAATGCTTAAGTCAATACCTAAGTTTTAAGTCAATGCTTTAGTTTTAAGTCAATGCTTAAGTTTTCAGTCAATGCCTAAGTTTTAAGTCAATGCTTAAGTTTTAAGGCAATACTTAAGTTTTCAGTCAATGCCTAAGTTTTAAGGCAAAAATATACAATTCATAATTTGGTATAGATGTTATGCATTAGTGCAAAGACATGTAGGCTACACAAAACGAGTACCTAATAAACACCTATTCATCGATATCACGGTTATCTTCTTGAGCACTTAAAACGCAGGATTACTAAACGAATTTTTGTGGACTATGCATAACATCTGATTCTAGAGATTACAATTTTTAGTTTTAATCTAGAAAGACATAAATATACAAATAACTATTTTCCTGTGCTCGTTTATTGCCTTTTCGTGTGTCCCCTGGCACATAGTATTATTGTTATATCTATTTATTTTTTATGTTAGAAAATAGTATAGAATTTTGCGAAAAGAAACCATTAAAAAGTTAGTATATATTAGTACATTAGATAAATGTTTTCTGACTGGAAACATTTGTAAAGCTTCTAAAGATATATATATACTTTTCCATATAGACGAGCGGAAGTAGGGATATATTATAAATAAATCAAATTCAGAAGAAAACATATTAACAAATCATTTCAATTTATTTTTAGAAAATTGTATGCTATATATTATTTCGAAGTCTTCTGTGAGTACTGTTCAAGCCATTTCTATTAAAACGTTTTATATCTTGTATACTAATTTATCTAATATGCAGTATTTGGTTTGTTTAATGCGCTCAGGAGTAAACAACATTTTTTATAAATTCTGAATATCCTATTTGTTAAAAAGATCAAAAATAGAAAGTATTTTAGCTATTCAAACATACACAATTATAAAATGGCATGTAAAAGGAAAACCCTTTAAAAACATTTTTTTATAGAAGTTTCTCAATGAAAGTGTTTTTCGCAGTTTAAAAAACAACGTTAAATTGTATTTATTTCTATGTTATATATATATCTAACAAATCGAAATTAAGATATAATATAATGTTAATTGTTAATTATAATGTTAATACTTCATATTTAATAAACGAAACCATAGAATAGTTCTACGCATTAATAATAAGCAATTTTTTATTACAATTTAGTGTTTTATTTTTACACAATTATATATTTTAATTTTATTAATTATACTTTTTATTATATACAATTTGTATATTTTTTGCAGATTTGCATATTGTTACAGATAATGATTTCCATATCTTTTTCAAAATACTCTTTATTGATTCCTGCAATTCCTGATTTATCGGTGGAAGTAGTTTATGTGGTGTTCAATTAATGGTTTATTATCGTTGTTAACATATTCGAAATATTTAATTGTGTTTACAAAATATACATGCATAACTATAACATATAAATATAATCATTCTTGCTACTTTTCCTGTATTCAGTGAAACTTGCTTGTTTTTTTGTTTGTTAATAAATAATTTTTATATATATATATATGTTAGAGACATGTAATGCAATACTAAATTTTTGTTTATTCGACTACTATATGTTGTATCTATTCTTTGGTATAATTTAGGTATATTATGAAATATTTATATTGAAATTCAGGGACGTGCATCAATTTTATAAGATATAAATCCCTGTTAATATGTTTAATGTCACCCAGAAGTGTTAATAGATAGCATTAAACCCAGAGTCCCACCCACTGTCGTCAATCTACATACCCCTCGTCTTATTCCTGCGCCAACCACCACACAAATACCAAGAAGGCGTTGTCGTGTGTGCTGTAGAAATGGCGCATGAAACTTACCGGCTATTATTGTGCGACATGTTTGAACAGTCCTGCATTTTGTCTGATTTTCTTCCCTTTAGGATACTAGTATAATAGTGTCAATTTTCTTGTCTGTTAGTTATGAATGCGTATGTACATACCTATTTAGGATATCATTTACCTTATTGCGTATTATTTCTGAACACATTACCTACTGTTCATCAAAATGTGTTACATAGGTACATAGCTATTTTTATAAAAAATATATGCCGGATTTACCTAATTTTATACGTACAATTCTTTGAAATTTGTATTATTTATTCATATTATATAGGTATATGTAGTACATACAGAAAATAATTTATTACATAGTCATTACTATTATAAATTATGAACACTATAACTATTATATATGGCTGTGTTTTTTAAAAACAATAAACTAATATCTATGCCTTATTCAAATAAGGATTCTAAATATAGGCCTATAACTTAATTGCAAGACAATTTTCTAAAATAGAAGCCGTACAAGCCGCACCCGTAAAGAAAGGGTTAACCCAATTTTGGTTACAAAGGTTACAATATTTTTAGTATTTGGATTTTGTATTTCCTGGTTGTTTTTATTATTTAATATTCGAAATATTACGCATAGAATCATTTAACAAGTTTCTAATTTGTCTGTTTGTTACTTTAAATAAAATTGTTTTGTAGTTATTAAACTATTTATTACTAATAAATTAATTTCATTTGATGCTACAGTTGAAACGTTGTCCAGCTCTTCATTAATTACCTTTAATTATGAAAAAATTAATTAGTTTTTAAACTTCATTTGTACACTTTTTTTGTATTATTTCAAATAAATGACATCAACTATTTCTCTTTTTCTTCTAATTATTTCACTTAATATATTTGTTAAACCCTTCCTTCGTGAAATTTGTCGCCTTACCCTAATGTTTTAATATTAAACATAATATTTTGTACGTACCTGTTGTTTGATAATGAGTGATAGTAACATCAGTAGTATGTTATACATTATGTATATTTAACAAGTTTGGATTATGTTACATATTTTTTATTAACGATAAATTTAATTATAAAATACAAATATGTGTTACCAAAAACATTTCCGCCAAGCCGTTAAAATCAGGCGTAGGCCCTACCACTAACCGCCCCAATGTATATCAACATTCATTTTCTGGAATACTAAGTTAAGAGTAAAATAAAACTTCTCTTTTTATAAAAAGTTGCTAGAAAAGTACAAACGTCTTCTTATTCCAGTGTGTAGATGGACGACATACTATGCAATTTACGAGTGATACATTTAATGGGTGATAAATTACTTGCAACAAATGTGTATGTTGTAACAGGGGCTTTAGTGATCATGGATTTGTATCACTGTATTAATTAACCTTTATTTCTCAGTTTTAATTCTATTTATCTTTGTTAACAATTGTGCAGCATATTATACCGCTCTTAACTACACTTATTTTACATTTCTAAACTATGCTGCCGACGAACTTCCACTTTAATGTTTTTTAAGCTCATAATTTGTGGCTTGACTATTTAATAAGTGTATAGGCTTTTTTAAAGTCAATATTAAAAAATGTATACGTTTTGTTATATTATGCATTGTTTGCTGCTATTTATTAGAGTCAGATGCGCCAACTACAGGTAAAACTTTAAAAACTGTTGTATAAAGCAATTGTGATCTATGTTAAACTGTATTGATTGTAAATCATCACATTATTTAACAGTGTCAAAACTTTTATTGAGATCATAATAACGTAAAAATAAATTATATATAATTATGACTCGTTTGATCTTAATGCTTTCAAATATATATTGTGTGCATTGATGTGTTGATTATATATTTGAAAATGTATTATTTTTTCTAAAATAATTGTGAATTTTATTTTATATTGAATCAATACGCATGTTTCACGAAACACATTTGTGAAGATTTCATGTTTCATTTTCTATAGATATTTTAATCTTAGAGTTTTATCAATTGTTATGAATTATTTCAAACTATCCAAAGATAATAATCTTCTACCAATTATCTTGCTGATGATGACTTTCCCACTTTATTTGTGGTAGTGACTAAAATCTTAATTTGACTGTGCATGTGTATATTATGAGATGCCATATCTGTGTATATTATGAGATGCCATGCTTGTATATTATGAGATGTCATGTCTGTGTATATTATGAGAGGCCATGTCTGTGTATATTATGAGATGTCATGTCTGTGTATATTATGAGATGCCATGACGGTGTATATTATGAGATGCCATGCTTGTATATATTATAATGTTTGAATTATATCTAAAATTGAATATTTACATTGAATTTGTTTTAAAAAAGCGAATAAACTTGTTATAATTTTTTTATGATTTTAAAATTGTGAATCCTTAATACTTGAAAGTGTTATTGATAGTGGCGGGTTCTCCTTATTTTTTTCCAAAGGGCTAATAAGCTATAGGTCGGCTGTTTTCTCTTATCAAAATAAAACTACCAGTTATTCTAAAATTAATTATGATTTACTTAGTAAAATAAAGTAAGACTGTATTCTGTAAATTATCAAATCTTAAAATCAGAAAACAAATTATCAGTCGGCGTCAAAATTTTTATTTAATTCTTTTTGTTTTTGGTTCTAGAATGTTTGAATAAAATAGATATAAAAATATTTAGACGCTATTCGGCCACTGAACTTCGCTGTGAAATAGAATTCATTTTATGATAGCAAATGACGTATGAGGTGGTTGAGTATGTCTCATGCACTAAAATATGCTTTCATACACTGATTGTCTTCATTTGTCAAACAACATTACTTATTTATTAATTAAATATTTACTTATTTTAAAATTAATTACTTTCGCTATTTCTCCTACAGAGTGAGTCTGTTCAGCTCCCGTCGGCGCAGCTCCAGCCAACCCCATGGTAACGTGAGTAGCAGCCAATCAGCAACCGTTCCTGACGCACTAGATGCAGCAGCAGCAGTTAATAGTGTTCCGATGATGTCAGCGTCAACTGACTTTGTACGCGGATATCGATCCCGTGTTGACAGTACCGGCGAGGACGCTGGTGACGTAGGCCAACAAAATGCCCAGCCCAATCGAATAAGAATGAGTTTCAGGGTGATTGTTTTATCTTATTATTAACTCTAAAGTTTTACTCTGTTTAGCATTGGTTACCACCATATTGATTAATTTTGTGATTGTTTTTATTTATTTTCAGAACATTCCTCGCAAGAGTGGATCTCTAGATCAAGAATCGTCGGATTCGATGAAACTCATGAGCCAATCCATGACTGACACAGTATTTCGTAGCATTCCAGAAGACCAGTTAATATCGAAGAATAAATCTCATCAACACGTGTCTAGCAGTAAACTCCAGAAATCTACATCCAATGGCAAGCCAATGGACTCTGAATCTTCCAAGCTGCCAAAAAAGTATTCACATGAAGATATATCACGTAAGGAAATAAGGAAAGATTCGAAGCTAGGTCCAGTAGCCAATACAAGTTTAGTACGGAATCCTACTGCGGAACAAATAAGTTATGACGATGATCCAAGTAAGGTTTCATCGCTCAATCCATTTGGCTACGAACGGAAAGGGAAACAAACTCCCACTAAGATTCTAACGTCATTCGTTGATAGACGAATTAGTCTTGATACAGCAACTGCGTCAACATCGGAAATTTCGTCAAATATTGACCAGCTGTCTGATTTATCATCCAATCACGATAAAGATAAAAAATCAAATTCAGAAAAATCCTCTTTTCATGACAGTCAACGAATACCAGCAATCGAAGAATTATCCAATCAAAACACACCTAAAAATCTTCCAATAAATAGAAACTCTTCCAACCATCATCAAAAATCTACAAAATTGTCATCAGAAGATTTAACCAAAAAACAGAAAACAAACGATTCAACAACTGAAAACCGAACCAATCAAAAGAAAGAACATAAGCACAATCACTTATCAGGTAAAGCGAATTCAACTAAACACGGAATGATGGATATTTTTAATTTGCACAAGCATACGTCATCACCCTCCAAATCTCGAACGCCAACATCCGAAAAATCATCAAATTATTCATCGAATACTGAGTTGTCTAGCATGCGATTAGAGAAATCTCGCCCTCGATCTAATACCACGGAATCATTCAATCCTCAGTTAGAAAAGACCAGTTCAAATGCCGAATCCTCCATCAATCAGCGGTCAGAAAAGCCACAAAAAACAACGCCAGAAACAGCTGGCAGCGATAAACTGCGGTCAACCGCTGTGCATCGTTTCCAGTCCAATCGGACTCCATCAACAGCGGCCAAACCGGTCGTCGTCACAAACAGTCAGAGTCATCGAGTGACCGCTACCACAAACTCATCTTCATCACCATGGCAACCGCACGCCATGCTGTCGGCCGGTCTGTCAGGAGGTGCTGGAGGAGGAGGAGAGGGGAGAAGAGAGCATCCTCAGCAGAACCAACGTCGGTCCATGCCTGAGTGGGTCTCTGGTGCTGACATTGTGGACGGTGATAAAGGGGGTTCCTCCTCCTCCCCCAGCCAGGGAGGGGTTATAAACGCCAGACACATGCGGAAGGGGAACAGGCACCACCTGGGCGGCAGTGGCGATGCATTGGATCGGAAGAAGGGCTATCCGGGTACGCTTATCTAGCTGGGCGTGAATTATGTGAGGCTTACTGTGTTTCAGAGGAAATTCCAATTGTGAAAATTTTTGAAATTTATTGTGTATTATACATGTTTACAAGATAACAACTGAATAAGTTAATCGTCTGCAACTTTATTTTTTTGTATTTTTTGTGATCATTTCTCACTTGTTGTGCTCAGTATTTTATCTTTTCTACATATATCTTAGTGATGCATTACAAAAACATTACATATCCCACTCAGAGCAGCTAATCACCGAAGGCTTGTATTCTCAAGTGACACAACATGTAATTAAAAAAAAAACTTCTTGTGGTATATTGCCAAGCTATTATTTTTATCAAGTTCACATATTTAGGCTGTGTTTTTTCAAGATTTTTAAATATATCTTGAGGTCAACGAATATCTGTATATAATGCTACATGTATATAGTAGTATACTACTAACTTTTTACCTGATTTATAATTAAATATATTATATTATTATGCCGCGTGATTAAAATGCTGTGCATTTATACTTTTTAAAGATAATTTGATGTTTCATGTTTCAGCTACGCTCGCTATCGAGATTTTTGTCACAAAGTATTTTATGTTAAAATATCATGTTTTTGTGTATTGATTAGTAATTTGTTATAAATGCTGTACTAACATTTTTGTCTAATACTAGACCTGGTACTAACTCGATTGTGACTGTCTTTATACACCGATTTTAATGGCTATACATTCCGATTTCTTCGCGTAAACCTATTTGTTTTTACACGTCCTCATATTGTCTCTATATATCTCGTATGGTAATAGATTTTTATCCAAGCTATTATTAAAATGTTTATTAATTCGTGAGGTGCGCCATTTATATTAAAAAACCAAATATGCCATGTTCACTACTCTGTTGTTTACAATTCAATGAATTCTTCAGTTTTATGGGTGAATTTGGGTTTCTTAGCTGTATTTCGACTTTTTGTGTGGCACACCGTGTGTGAAAACGCGGTCAGTATACTCATACCTGGCAGTAACTGACAGTCACTCATGTTTCCTAAAATTGCTTTCAATACCCCCTGACAGCATTATATTATAAGCTAGGCTTGCCCGATAATGTCTACTCCACTGCATTATATTTCCATCACTTATCGTTTGAGCCTTTTTTGGCCAGTATAGATCAGATGAACCCTTTTTACCACGAATTGAGACATGTTAATTATACCAATTATTCTGTTTATTTTAATGTTTTAATTTGTGTATCCATCTACTCATTTTCCTTTATGCTCTGTATACACTTTAGTTTTATTTTGTACTCTTTACAGACGTAAGATTTGCCATAAATCAAATTTCTCTCTTTTTTTACTATGATTCTTAACTACCATGTGTTGTAAATGATGATATCATTCCTCTAATTATATATAATATAATTAATGTTGCGGCATCCTTTCGAGATTTCAAATATTCGACACTCAAAAAGATTTCTTTTTTAATATGTTGCTATTATATAAGAATTGAATAGCCCTCTTTTCTTGTTTTATACGGAGTTTACTCCGCACATATTTCAACTCAACATTCCTGTTCGAAGCATATCAGCAGATTCATTTATGGTTATAAAGTTTATATTTTGTTATTAGTTTCGTAATCTTTCTGTGTCTTACGACGAAACACTGATTAATATATATTTAGCTTTTTCTTTCACAATGACTGTTTGCCTGGCATACTGTCATCTACGAGATTTCCTGTATATATTTGCATAAAGTCTTTTATTAAATACACCTTTTGTGTCTCCCGTCAAATTGTATTTTTTCAGAAATAATGACTTCACAAAATATATGGGATAGACCGGATAATACGTAGTAGATAGATACGGTAGCATGATTGAAATAATAATAAACAATAGTAAAACTGATTAATTCTTTAATAATTCACATCTTTTCAGTATTAAAACTACTTATTCATTTTCTATTGATTTGCTTTAGTAAAATGTTAAAAGATTATGCTAAATTATAGTCAATTAATTTTAATGCAAAATATTTTCCATATTGTAAAATCAAATTGTGTGAATAGTTATGAACTAATCCAGAAAAGCTTTTTTTCCGAAAGGTCAGTTAAATACTAGTAACATTATTATCATACGTAATTTTATATTTGCAAGTTTGAACTAATAACAGTACTTATTGATAATTTACAGTTTAGTTAATCATTTACCATCAGAATTGTTTACATATTATATAGTAATTAATTATTATGAAATAGAAATGTCAAATGTAAAGTATTATTTTATGTATAGCGCAACGATAATTATAGATAGAAAACTCTTGATAAATTAATTTGAAAGTGTAGTCCATCTATGGAAAGTTTTGTTAAAAGTACAATTGATTTATGTTTATATATATTTTTTGCTGCAATAAGATAAGCGTAATCATTTTAAGTTTTAACATTTAGTAGAATATAGGCTATGATTAAATATAAAATTGTAAAACTCTATCTAAAATGGTCGTATATGTTAATTAACATGACATAATGAATATGAGTAGTATGTGACTGGTATATCTAACGCCCCATCATGAAAATATTAAATTATTTAATAAAATAATAAATTATTTAATAAAATAATAAATTATTTAATAAAATAATAAATTATTATGAAAATAATAAATTATTTATGAAATAATAAATTATTTATGAAATAATAAATTATTGTATTCATGAAAATATTAAATTATTTGTGCAAAACGACTAATTAAAATTATTATTCAAATTGTACGTTTGTATAACCAAATAATATCACAAAAGTACATTCTAAACTTTGGAATAGAGGCACCGCTGGCTTTGCCGCCCTCCCTGTATCATATTTGATAAATCTTAAATAGCACGCTATATTTGTAGTCCTTATTGCCGTGGTCACCGCAGAACAGGTTCGCTGCCTGAATCATGAGTTGGTACAACCCAGTCCGAACTGAAATGGAGCCAGTATCTTCTTACCGCGCTGCGCCAGTCTGCATCGTATTGAGAAAAATCAATAATTGTACTTGAATGATCAATTTTGAAATTTTTTGGCGCGAAAATTCTAAATTATTTTACTGAAATGGGTTTTTGAATGGGATTTGTTTTTTAAATTATTTTAAAAGTTTTTTTAATATTCTTTTTAATCATTGTCTCTTAATTTCCTTATACCGCATGGTGATATTAATGGTACACATATCGGCCATTTTCATGATACAGTTGTCTTCTTGATTGAATTGTCTTCCTGCTTTAATTAATTTGTTTTCCAAATAATATTTTAAAATGTAGGTGCTATATTATCAACATATTATCAAATTTTTATATAATGTAAATTTCTATAATCTACGATATATGCATAAATTCCCTGCATAAAATATTTTTAAAATAAGGGAATACGATTTTTAATCTATTTTACTATATTAATCGATTGTCAATTATCATTAATTTTTTGTTGAATAAAGTTTTATTATACACCATTAGAAAGGTTATTGAATTTGGTTGTCACTTAAATCCGTAAGAAAATCCGCAGGATAAATCTAAAGGAAATTTAACCTATTTTCAAGGTCGTCAATGCAAAAGTAGCTAAAATAAACAAGATGGATTTGAAAATAATCAAAGCAGGTAATTAATAAAAATAAATGTAATGGATTTCAGAATGTTGATAAAAATGCTCAAAATACGTATGCATTTAAATTAATTCTGAAATATACTAATAAAAGTATTATAACACATTTTAAGTGATTACTACATTATTTAAATTGACATTGTTTGTTTATCTTATTTACTTTGTTTAATGTCGACCATGAAAACTAGTTATTTATTTCTCCGGATTTAAGTCACAACCATTAAATTTCAATAATTTCAATATATTTTATAAGTGTAGCTAAATTTGGCTAAAACAAGGTGTAGCGTCAAATAAACAATGTATGTAACTTCATACGTAATTATTTCTGTACATCGCCATTTCTGTAGAATACTACTTTAGATCTTATGCCCATATAGTACACGAGACACAGCCCCTCCAATAACGAATGTGGCTTTATTTGTTGAAAATAGGAAAATTGTATAATATTTACAATACAATTTGGGAGAAAGACGTTTCATTTAAGTTTCATATCTACCAACCTTTTTGTTATTTACGTAAATCTTAAATTATTAATATTTTTGATTTCTTACGTAGATCTTACTATTAGTTGATAAAACATCCAATAAGAGTTTTACATTTTGGTCATATCCTACCCAGAAATTCAAGATATATCGGAATCATAGTAATATTTTGAATATCGCTTTGTCGTCCATCTATTGTTCGAATTGATAATACACGAAAAATAATTTACAAATGTAAGTTAAACGCATAATATTATTTTCCATGTAATATACCATAATGTTATTGATATTTTGATAATTCTTACTAAACACAATTTTTTCTATATTATTACATTTTTTATTGTATTAGTATTTATTACAATAGTCAGGGGAGGACGCAAGTGGAGGGGGGTTAGGCCAGGGGGAACTGGCCCCCCATAAGGAAAACTTACGCACTTTATAAAAAATATACGCCCTGTTCAGTCAAGTCAGAATTTCAGGAGGGGGTCCTATTCAGTGAAGTCAGAATTTAGAATATAAGTCAAATATAGAATTGTGCACTCTATCAAAAGATTACGCCTTTTCAAGTTGTGCCCCTGACAAAATTTTCTAGGAACGGGCCTGAATTAGTAATATAGTGTTACTAAAAGATACACTAATGCATGTCGATAGATGTTTATAACTTATAGTTTTATGCACATATATGCCCATTTTTTTATTTTACGTAATTTATGGTTTTATTAGTAATTGAATTGTATACTATCGAAAAGATCCTCTAATTTTATTTATAGTATTACATCTTTACTTGACCGATTAATTTAGTTTAATCTCCACTGCGATTCACTCCCATTTCCAAAGCAGTTCCACTTTTCATGCAGTCTCACAGTTTACAATCATATTCTCTCTTCGTCAAAAAAAAGTTCCGTTTCACAAAATATCACAAAATGACCCTATTATATTTTTATCAGGCGTTTTCTGAGATCTTCTAAAGCACTAATAGCGTGTCATTCGTAATGTTACGTAATATCTCGATAGCGTAATATCACGCAACTCTGATTTCACTGGATGACTTTGGAAGATTGTGAATATTATACACTATTTCCATTGTCACAGAAATCAGATGTGTATACCTACAACCGCTACTATCCGATATATATTAAGTTATAGTTATATATATTTCTTACAAATAATAGCAGATTTCTATAGCGCAGTCAACAAAATTCATGAAGAAATATTTTTAATAAAAAACTTCATAAAATTAATTGATGGTAATAGGAGATCAATTTTTATGAACGTATGCATTAGTCTATTAAAATGGATCACGAGATTTTATACAAAGTAATATGATTATATGTAATATAACATGTAATAAGTAAAAAGAATATATAAATTTTAAAATAATTAGGACTGTCAGTATAATAGTTAGTAATTTAAGTTTGTAGTAACAGAGGATTGCATTTTTCAAATTTTGTTAGCAAGTGTTGATATTTATTAGAGGGCAATTCCATACAATTTATGTTCCAATTAGGTTTAAGAAAATGTAAAAAAAAATTGTGAAAACTTTGAATATTTCATAGCTATACATTTGAGGGGAAAGAATCCAAAATGGGAACATACCAATATCTAAACATTTTATCCAATATCAAATAGATAATTATTGGTAATTATAATTAACGTAATTATAAATGATACCTATTTGTATATATTCAATTAAAGACAAGAACAGACATCCATTTACTATTTTTCATTATCGTTTTTTAATTATATATTTATATTATATTTTGAGTAGATTATTTGTTAAAAATACGTAAGTATATTCCGGTTAATTTGGCTTATTGAGGCGAACATTTTCTTATGGCGGACATTTTAATTGATATATTATAGGCTTCATTTATCATTGACGCTTTAATTCACACATAAAGAAACTATTCAAAATTATAACATTTAAAATACCAATTATTATTATTATTGTTCTATAAAATAAAGAAAATTATTAACAGTAATGTACGATTTGTTAAAAATGATTGTTGTAAATAATTACTATAGTTTAAATAATGTTTTCTTTACAACATTAAAAGGCCTTCAAAATGTAATCAAATAAACAATTTATTTGATATTTGAGAACAAACATTTATTGTAATGTCATGTATCCGTTAAATAGGAAGGAAAATTAATAAATGAAAAAATAAAAACTGTTTAAATATTTAATTATTGTATTTAAATTATTTAAAAATACATAAAACGAACTTATTATAATTAAATATGATGTAAATATTAACATATCATATACCATTTATATACTTATACATATATATTTAATTATTATCATGATATCAAACAGCTTCACATATTTTAACATAATATATAAAATAATAGACAATACAATACGTATCTGGTAGATATCATAGCATGTGTGTAAAAACTAATAATTTCCCTGGATCAAATATATTCGTTTCCTTTTTTAAACTTTTATTTGGTTTATTTTTTCTAGTTTCTAGTTTTTTTCAATCATTTGTCTAACTAATTTTATGTGTTTTAATTAATTAAAAATATATTTAATTTTTTTTTAAATTAATTGTATATAATTAATTTTATGTAATTTTATAATATTTCGCTATAATTTATTAAATTTAAAAAAGTGTGTATTGTATCTCGCAATGTAAATAAATCTCAAGTTCGAAAATTTGGAGGAAGTCTTATCGGAGGAGCATCTCGGAAATGGTATGCACAATCTTCATTTAGCTTTTAGAAGCGATGAGGCTTCCTCAGTTAATCCGGAAAATTTTATTAATGGAATTATTATTAATTCTATATAATATATAATTAATGATTATATATATGCGTAAATAAATTTACAACAGAAGTTTCCTCGAATTTGTAAGAAACCTCATTAGAAGAGCTCTTTATATTGTGAGGCATACTCTAAATTTGGAGGAATCTTCAGCGGTGGAAAAATTCTGCATTCGAGTCCTATGTATATACATATATAATACGAATAAATAAATATATATTTTTTAATATTAAAAAAAATCATTTTTAAATATGTGATAAATAGTAATGTATTTATAAATAGCGCTAAATACTTTTTTAAAATTTTAAGCGATAGGCCTATAAGTGGGTCAAGCGTTATTTGCTTGTTATTTGCTTGACTAAACATTAAGGCCAGAATGCAGAAACCTCTCTCAAGAGCCCAAGGAAGCCTCAGTGGATGTGCTTCTCCCTCCAATAAGGCTTCCTACTAATTTTTTATGCTTTATCCAAATTTTGAAGCTTTTTCGAGATAGTTAATTCACACTCGTAGAAAAAGTGTAAACAAGTATAAATAAATAATTACATTTAAACAAATTTTTAAAAGTGCTTCAATTTTAATGAAATTTGTTCACAACAGCATAATTAGGTGTTATTTTTTAATGTGAAAGTTGTGAATTGGGTACAGGTTGGCGGCCCCCCATTACCACCTAATGTATTCATTGTTTTAACATTTTGACCAAAATTACTTATTCTTTAATTATTCCCGGTATATAAAGCAAAGTTGCCTCGCGCTAGGATAGATGGATCAACCCTTGGTGGGCGATTTCATATATTCTAGATAAGGAAACATGCCCACGCACACACAATATGCCCGACCACGCACACGCAAGGTGATAGAAAATTCATAATTAGTATTTTATGGTGGTTAAACAGTATTTTATGATTTTTAAAGATAACATAAGGATTTTATTGTTTTATGCAGTTAACTTTAGGATTTTAGAATTTTTTGCGTTAAACTTTAGGAACAATATCGAACAATACTGAATACAAAGGCGACATTTGTTATAATGGCAATAACAAATAGAACGTGGCGATAAGGAGAACTTTAAAAATTGTTTGAAAATTTCAGTTTCTTTTATAATTGCCCCACTTCTATCAGAAAAACTTTAAAAATGCGTCAACTGACAGAAGTACATTATATTATACTTTTTTATGTTCCATAAATTTAATAGAATCAATCTAAGTGACTATCCTCGCAGTTTCTTATACAAGATTCTTGGCAGCAAGATTCCGCGAAAGAAATGCAAGATTCTTCCAAGATTCGTGTGGGATTCTGAGGCAAACAATTTATTGTGCACTTCCCTCAATAATTTTGGCGAGATTCTTTCAGAAAAGCATGGGATGTTTTTCTTTTGTGGAATTCTTGCGGGAAAGCCAAAAAGTTTCATTTGTCAAGAATCTTGCGTCATTCTTGCAAGAAATTGCTTTATTGGTCGCCTAGTGCATTTAGCATCCAATCTCTCTGGTAAGAACTTTTCGTTATAGATTTACTATTGAGCTGTTTGAATACATGTTTAGAAAGCATGCTATTATGGATATTTATATGTAACATGGTATTATATTCTATGAAATGTTAAAATGTCTAGATGTATTTTAAGTTTTGTTTATTTCTCTATGCTTAAAATAATGTTTATACAAATTTGAGAAGTAAAAGAGTTTAATTAATTAAAACATGATGTCTATAGTTTATTAAAATTGCAAAAAATTATTATAATTTTTGTTATTTTTATAAAAAATAATTGCATTGAATTATAAAAAAACTTTATGTAAATTTTAAGAATATCAATGATCTTTTTTATACGAATTGTGAATTAGTAAATTGGACACCATGCCTTCTCAAAAAGTTTAATTTTCGTATAAAGTGGAAGTAGACGAATTTAATTATGCTATTTAAAATGATTGAGGGGATCAATTTTAATAATTATTAGATTCATTTTAAAATGCATGGTTTATTTGATTATCTATAACCAAATAAAAAATGTCAGGTGATAAATTATAGCACAACAACTTAAGTCGTGTTTATTTTAAAGCATTATATATTAATATGATTTAACCATTACACTTTATGGAAGTATTGGAGCATGATCATTCAACAGTAAAATGCATACTTGCCCTTATTTATTATACATCTTTGAAGTTTCTATATTGCAGAATTGTGTCATTCTCAGCATGGATATTATAATATTTATTTGAAATAGCGGTAACTTAGTAGCTATATATTACATTAAATGGCGTATACCATATCCCTATTATAAATACACTACCTCATAAAATCTGATAACACGATTTGGCTTAATAAGCGTCCTTGTGAAATATGACTGAGACTGTCCATGTATTTTCGATAACAATTTAAAAGTGATACATGTATGGATATATACACAGTCAATGACACGCTGTAAAATTATATTCACAAAAGGAATGCACAGATTATACTGAAACGAAACAAATGAGCCATATTATAACAGAATCATAGGTTAGTTAATATATATATAAATCAAACGATCTTCGAAACATACAAGAATTTCAATTTCTGGAATGGAAGCTAAAAATGAACAGGTCAAAGAAAAAGTGTTTTCATTTATTTTTTAAGTTTAAAATGTTGAAATTCTTAGAAGAAAATAAAACACAAATATTATAAAAAGAATCAAACAATAAAATCTTGTCACATGTGGAGTAAATCAACTTTTAAAAAGTAGCTTTCTTGAAAAAGTATTATTTTTTCATTTTTAGTATCGTTTTTGTTTTGTCAATATTTGTTATAAGTATAAACACATTATGATGGGTCATATAGATATACCCAATGAAATGAAGGCGATTGAACAAATGAATGAACACTATATATCATTTTCAGCAGTCTCACAATTATTCTCTGTCGTACCACTTTCTGGACCGCCCTATCGCGCGCTTCCAGGTGGAATATCGCCTCTCAATTGTGGCAAGACAAACTGGTTCTGGTTCAAAAAGTTGATAGTTTTTGCGAGACAGTTCAAGTTCTTTTTCGTCACGCCACACGTCTATAAAATGATAAAAAATTCAAAATAGTTACTTTAAAATAATATAATATATTTAAGCAAAATAACAAATATAAACGATGTTGTTTTTGGTTATTTAAAATTGTTTAACATTCTGCGTTGCAGTTTAAAGATTTACATAATAATAATTCAGTGGCGGATACAAAAGGAGAATGAATGTCTGGAGTGTATACAGACCCCTTAACAATTTATATGCCTATTTATTGCTTCTTTCATTATATAAGTGCCTATTTTTATCATAAAAAAACTTACCTCGATCTCCGCATTTATCATTTATTTATTTTTTAACAATATGAAAAAATACGTATTATAAACAAATTTTTCTTTCTTAATAATGATTTGCTATTTTTCAATCTCATTATTTATGTGCCTTATTCCTTCTTAATACTGATATCTTTTTCTTTCTCAATTTACTAATATAGGCCTACGACTTTCCTTCTCAATACAAATATATGCTATTTTCCTTCCCAGTACTGATTTGCACCCAAGACTATACTTTACTTTTAATATAAGTTAAATTCGACTTTAACATTAGAAAATGAGACTGTTACATCAAAACATTATTATTATAATTAACAAACATGAATATTACCTAAAATAGTCATTTGGTTGAATGATTATATTGAAGGTAAATTTTTCAATGCAACCGCTTGTTATACTGTCACACCAAAAAAACTTAAATCTGTGGTGTAGGGGCGCACATAACTGCATCTCATACAGATAGGTTTATTTTAATCAAATTTGTATATAACAGCTATAGGCCTAGTGTATATCACAGAAAAAATTATAAAATATAAAATTCAACAACTATGGAATAAGGAATAACCAAAGGCATTGGGGAATAGCGCACTTTCAGCCAATCCTGCCATCATAGCAGCTCCCAAACAGCTCGCCTCTTCATGGTAACCACGCTTGACCGGTATCTGGAGA
>JAUZND010033426.1:0-22477 GCA_034780555.1 Coelogynopora nodosa
GAATAGCTCGAAACCGGTAGTGCTCTGTCTCTCCGCTGTTTGTACAGGCTCTGCGCTTAGTGCTTACTTATTAATATTATTATTATTTTAAAAAAATTAAATATATTTTACTACTTTTGACAAGTGAGCTAACTTTTTAATGAGAACGGTTAAAACAAAAATTGGAGTGATTTAATCAGCTAAAAACGAACTGACTGCTATGGCTACGCGGTCAGTGTTATAGACTATAAAATCAGCGGTCAGAGCAGAAAATGTTGAGACCTTACTAACTAAAATGCATATAAATCCATCTTGAATAAACAGCATCAGCATTATTATAGTAGTGCTTTGTACAAAATATTTTTAGAAAGTTTATAATTTATAGAATTAAGAAGGATAGCCTATATGTGTATGAACCTTTTATATTTTTATTATAAAAGATTTCTGCGAGAGTGCAATTAACTCATAACTTTTTTAATCAACCCCCGTACTCCCTGGCCTATTATTTAATTGCATAGTTTTGCAAATTACGAGACCCGATAACAATTACAGTTAAATTCTCGGAAATCCGCGAATCCATGGAAGATTGTCCTCCCTGTTATAAATCAACGTGTCTCAGTTGGAATAGCATATATATGCTTTCCCATCCAACTCGTTACTGCTGCCATTATTAGTAGGTACAGTCTAAATTTACTTACGTCCGCTCAGGCTATTTTCAATAATTATAGCTTTTATAGATAGTTCATGTTTCATTCCACTGTTCACCTAAAATAGACTTCTAGTTATTACTTGTAGCACAAAGTCTTCAATTTAACTGGTAGAAAAGTAGGTTCACGGTAATTCCCGCCATTCGATACATTATTCTACATTTGATTCTATGTACCTACTCCACTCTTCTGGATATATATTCACATGATTATTTATCCAGATTAATTTTAAACAAAGTTTAATTACTTTTTTTGTATTTCAGAAAGAATTTTTTTTTTTTAGAATAATAGTGTTATACATAGAATTTTTTTTCATTTTAACCGAAATCCATAAAACTATAAGTTAGACATTTTATAGTTAATGAATGTGAACATATATATTAAGCTCTGGAACAATTTGTTGTAATATTTCATTTTCCATGACATTTCCTGGTTTTCTTTATTTTCCATACTTAACTAATTTAATAAAATTTACTCATGGAACTTTTGTAATAATTAATGAAACAATGTAATAACTTTTTTTTGTAATACAAAGAATGTTTTAAAGCTCTTCACTGAAAACATACTTTTAAGATATTTTTTCATATTTAGATAAGAATCGCTTTCTAAATAACATTTTAATTAAACAACCCTTATGTTAATTTTAAAAGAACAATTATCGATCTACCTGTTCATGATAAGATGCTTATCGACCTGAAAAGCGCGCCATTCAGTCAGTGGAAGTTCAACATCAACTTGATTGCTATCCAACCTTGTTCCCACTGTAATGTATAATAGATGACGTGAATCAGGGTTAACAGAAACTGTGGTGAAACTGTGTAATAGCCACCAAACAACCTTCCCCAGTTAGAGGACGATCGCATTATTACACATTAATATCCTTCACGAATATCTTTATTTTATAGTTAGTATATAGTTTGTTAGTAGTAAAAAAGAATATATGTAATAAAACAATGAGTCAATCTTGCGAACAGTTTGTTCGACAAATCTAGGTTAAACTTGAGCTCGATCAATATCTAACTCTCTTAATTAAATCGAGAATATGTCTAACCGAGCCGTCATGAGTGTTCAATTTGCTAAACAAACATATGAGCATTTACTGAAGATATAACCGAAGCAATGTTTGGAATTGGAGGTGGAACCATGTGAGCAGTGTAACCATGGTGAGCAGTGTAACCATCAGGGTTCTCACACATATAAGCAAAACTAATTAAAGAATTTTCAAGACCTCTTTTGTTAAATTTTCGAGACTTTTCAACACCATTTTCCAGATAGTTTTAACTATATTTTTCAACAATGAGTGCAGAATCATAGCTAAATATGTATATAGACAATGGTAAAGATAAAATAAATGCATATACTCTCTCTTATATTACCTTTTAGAATTCAGCAAGTGCTTTCAATTTTCAATAAATAGATATATTCTATTGTATCTTACCTTTTAGTCTTAGAGGTTAGCAAGTTTCTTAAGGATGTCCTCACTGATCATCTGAAGTGTATCCACTTTTTCTTTGGATGACCTTCTCAGTGCATTTGATTGTACAATCAACGTTGACTGGCCTGTTTTTTCTGCCAGTTTGTCGACAATTTTTTTCTAACGACTTCTGCTCTGCCTCAATATGCCCCTTTTTGGCCTTCAATGTCTGGATTTCTTCCTAAGCATCTGCATTGCGTTTCAGCTGTTTCTTTGTCTTCTCTTTTCGATTCATTTCGTCCAAGTAGAACACATATTTATTCATGCTGAACTTGCGGACGCAAGAAGTGAAGGTGTAATGTTTACATTCTTCAGCCCACCAACTTTTTTCCTGTGGTTGATGATAACTCGTTTTGAAACAAGTACCTCAAGTACTTGAAACAAGTTGGTAAAAACTATCTCTTTATTAACGGAAAAGCCTCTTTCAACCGTAGCTTGTTCATGAGAGAGAACAAGTATTTAGCGCAAGAACTGCCACAACTCCTTCTATTTATTATATATAATATTAATTGCATACTTACTTAGTTTAAAAATGTTAATATATGTACAGTTCCATTAGTTCTCTTCAGAGTCCAAACTAAAGTAGAAAGGATATAATATTCTAAAAATATGTTGTTTGAAGAAAAGTATAGTTTGCACTTCTAGGTTAACATGTCCAACAACATAAAAATCTATAGAAAAAAATCTGCACTCACTGTCAGCTGAAAATCAAGACTATTAAGACCATTAATCACTGTTTGCTGAAAATCAAGACTTTTCAAGAGAGGTCCAACAATTCAAGACTTTTCAAGTAGTGTGAGAACCCTGAACCATGTGAGCAATCTTTATAAGTTGAATTTTTACCCTCATCTCTGTGTTTAAATAAAAACAGACAGTTAGCTATTATAAATAAATCTGATTTATTGGGATTCTCCTTGGGTTCTATTCATTATCAGATTCTCTTCACTGTCCAAAACAAAAACTATTATTTTTAAATTTGATCTGACCTGCAAACTACAAGCAAACTACTACAAACAGCTAATTATTAGTTTTGTATATTTTGACCTAAAGATATTTAAAGAATAGTAATTTTAGTATGTGATAGATTGATACCATAGATATCAGATTTGTTTTATCTCTTGGTATAAACCAAACAACAGATTCAAGGAGTCCAGATTCATGGACACCCTTATTCGAAAGCTCACTCTAAAACTAGAGATTTCTATTTTACTTCACTTTGTTAGTATTAGTACGGCCAGATTATAATGCGAAAACTCAAGTTACTTCGGTCACACAATTCGTTACGAATGGTGCCAAGTCCTCGAAAACGTGGTCGTCCTCCAGCGAGATGGATCGACGATATCCTGACATGGACAGGCACAACTCACGTCTGGCAAGCCGTTAGATGGGCCGAAAACCGCCAACTATGGAGAAGAAAAATTAAACTTGCCGTTTTGCGCTTCACAAATGGATCCAACGACCGTCACGATTAAGGAACCTCATTCATTCATTGTCAGTATTATAATGAATGAATATTGGAAAGTAAAAACGTAATTTATATAATTGTGCACCAACACTTTTACAAATGACCATTTTTTGATATATATTATAAAAAAAGAAACACGTCTCAATGAGTGAAATCAAAGGTTTCATTGTGTTATTTGATGCGTGTGTTTTCATCCCATTACACCTCATGACAATAGTCATAGAGAACTTTCATTCCAAAGTTTTGAAGAAAAAAATCCATTTTTATACATGTGGGGTGCGTAAGAATTCCGGGATTTCAATTTACATTGTAAGGTGCGAAGTAACTTAATTCTAGTAAATATTAAATAAAATATATATATATCTATTTAAAATATATATAATTATCTATAAAATGCATATTTTATTACATTTGCTGCACTCTTGGTTTTATCGTCGGTTTCTAAAATAAAGTCTGTAAAAACAATACATTTTAATAAAGCGTGACTCTTTCTTACGATCTCATCTTTTTTGATAATAATACAATAAAAACAAATATAGTTTATCAACAGGAGGAAGTTAGCTTCATCAGATTCTAGAGGCCTATATCATATCCCCAACCAGCGCGCCTCGACAGAGCGTTACGCGGCGAAGAATTAATTTCAGTTATTAACAATCACAACGTGGCGTGTTATATTTTAATGTTTCTAGATCATTTATTGCATATTTGCATTGAAATACGTTTTTCGTCGCGAGGAGTAGCAGAAATAGTAAAACAACTTCAGCTTCATCGCGTCACGTCGCGCTTGGTGAGCATAAACCTTAAGAGGGTTCTCACAATTGTTTTAGAGAGGCCACACATATATTCTAACAGGACAGCCTAAAATCTAAGACATTATGAATAGGCCTATAATGGAGTAAACGGGATGCATAAAGTAAAACCTCGTAAACTGGTCCCCGTAAATATTGAATTCATTCGCCTCCTTTGGAGTGCACTGTTACATCCGACACTACACGGACCAGTGAGTATTTTTAAGATTTTTTCATATCACAATTTTTTATAATATAAAATTTATACATGTTGAAAAACAATTAAGTTGTCTTTATAAATTGAATTTCCAATTTTACAATGAAGAGGCTCAAATTTTCCCCTAGATTAAATCGACTGCGTGAAAATAGATTAAAATAACCATTTGATTATAAGTATTTCATATTTCCATTGAGATCATTTGGCAAGTAATAACTAAAGGTTTGTAAAACAAACAATCCATAAATTAAAACTAATTTAAACTAATACACATTTATAATTCTATCCAACAGTCTTTCAACAGCCATAACATGTTCCAATATCAGACGCGCAAACATTATTTTTTCAAAAGATGTGGTCTAAGTTTCCTGGGGATGCCAATTATTTCCTTTAAATCTCTATTAGCAAGTATTTAATTCTAAAATGAATAATAGTGTGTTTCGAAATTTATTTTGCATACGGGCGTAATATTTACAATAGCCATGGTATCACATAAAGTCGATTTTTATTAATAGATTGATTGCTATGTTTATCTGACTTTCCGTTAGAAAATATGATATCCTAATATTAACTAGTCCAGTAGGTATATTATGTGTGTTCATAGATTCCGTAAAATAAGGCAGGTTTTTAAAATGTAGGGTAAACTACCAATATTTACTCTCGCTAAAACATTCACGTTATACTATAGAACATGAATTGTAGCAATTGTACTCGATATGGGAAATTAAACCGATTTCGGGTGTCATCATAGCTTAATGATTCAGCATATGATGAATAATATAATTTTTAGCGCATTGAATTCAACTCTAGTAG
Organism: Coelogynopora nodosa; assembly: GCA_034780555.1. NCBI lineage: Eukaryota > Metazoa > Platyhelminthes > Proseriata > Coelogynoporidae > Coelogynopora > Coelogynopora nodosa. Next base: position 5,444 of record JAUZND010033426.1, read on the forward strand.
GTTATGTATAATTAGACTGTACATTTTTATGTGAAATAGAGTTTAAAGTGATATTTACAAAAATCGTTGCCAAAGTAAAGAAAATTTCCCAAATCTTTTTTACACCTAACTAAACAAGAAAAGAAATGAACAGGATCACTATCAGCTCAAAAACTATTGATTTGAAAGATATAAATAGATCTGTTTTATATTATTATCGAGTTTAATTAAATGCAAGTATATATAAATATGTATCCATGCATAATTTATTTTTTAGCACGCTTGAAGAAAACTACTTAATTATATTAACTTGATATTATATACTTGATCAATACATTTATTAAAACATCAGTATGTAATGTATAGCATCAATTCAAATATTGTTTTAAATAAAAGAAAGCAGTTCTTGTTATTATTTTAATTTTCAAAAAGGTATATACTACATAGGCAATGCATAATAATTGAAATAATTGAAAATGGCGGATAGAGCACTAAATGCCACTGAACGTTTTATCGAATACCGAGCAATTTCTTGATATAGAGCGCATTACTTAAATCGTCAATACGAACCATCCGAATACCCGTTAGTCGATGAGCCATAATTTTTAATTCAATACAGCAGCCCATGATAACATGTAACCAACCACAAAAATGGTTATATTGTATACACCGTTTTAACTATTGTTTATAATAACAAAACTAATATACATATTTTACATGTGTCAGACGGCATATGAATTGTGAAATAAGCTAGGACAATAATACTGGGGGCTAACAAGTTCAGAGCACCATAATCTGATTAAATTGAAAGCAAGTAAAATGTGAGACAATTATTACTAAACTAATAAAGCAGAAAATCAAAAACAATAATTAATAGTTTCAACAATTTAGCTTCACGAGGAATTACTTAACGAAGACTTCTTATACAAGTTTTATCTGCGTTTTTATACCAAAACCTACATTATCATCAACATAGGTACAAAAACGGAAAATAAAAGTGAAAATAAATAGTTACAATAAACGAAATCTTTCAAATATACTACTAATTTTATATTTTGTATCAATGGATTTTGGCAAATCGTAAAATACTATTGAATTCAAGCATATCTCGTTGGTGTGGGGCAGCTGAGTCCTAATAAGAAAGAAACATGACAGCGCTGTCCAGATCTCCCTGCCGACTAATATTAGTCAGTAGTTTACTTGAAAGGTTCATTTATTGTGACTTTTTACTTTCTAACATTCTAATCACAATATTGTACTTTTTTATTCTTAATACCATCATTTAACCATTAGTTTACGCATATAAATAACTAAAATTATACTTTAAAGCTAGCTGCAACTAATCTGGTCAATAAGTCTGACTATTCCATATTTGGTGGTCAGATTGAGTGTCTATTTGTATCTAATAATAATGATGATATTCGAAATTAGTAGGTAGATACAAATACTCTGTTTCAAAATTTAATTTGTAAAGAAAAAGACCTCATTTCGGTTACAATATATATCGATGAATGTTGTTCAAATTTGTTATTATAACAATCAAAGGACATGTTTAAACAAATTACCAACATATTGAAAAATCGTTGTGATCATTTATTGATTTTGCGCATGCTAATACATTTTTCGTGTTATGAAATATAGAAGTAGTACAGTACAGTAGTGATGTTTGCATGAAATAGATACGTTTTAATGCAATTTCACAATACCGACATGCAAAAAGCAAAGATTGACAACAGCGGTTAAATATTTATAAACCTAAAAATATAATGAAAGCGACTACTTAACTTTAAGCACATGTAATACGGAGCATACACAGAATAAAAACGTATTTAATTAAATGTTTGTATTTTTAAATATATTAAAAAAATTATAAAAATGCCAAAAAACATACATTACAGAGTATAACAATATAAACAATGATATGCAATCAGGCACAAAACATAGTCGGTATGGATAAGTAACTATTTAACAAACAACAAAATTACACATAAAAATCCAAAATAAACTAACTGTGATGGTGACACATAAAGAAATGTTTGTTAAAGTTATAGTTTAGTTTGATATATGGACTTAAAATTGCTTAAATTGTATGTCCACCAAAGTAGGATGACAATAATGTCCAATCTAATCAATAACATGTTTATATCAACGGTAATGTACAGACACGTGCAGAATATGTATAACCCGACTAATACTTTCTGAAATATATTAAATGTATATATGTAAACCACAAATATAATATACCTTAGGGTCAAACTGTCAGCAGAAATAATATTAACGACCCTCTCATAAAATTATCGAAGCTCCAACACGTTCGTTCCACAAGAACAGACCTCATGGAATGCCCAATACCATGGCGGTGTGGAAGAGGAAGAGGGATAACGTCCTTTAAGGGAACTGAAAACGAGGCACCACGATCCATAAGCTCCGAATAAATCACAGACATAAGATTAGATATGAGACAGCCAGCCATGTTTGTCAACTCGTCCAATTTTAGAATCGTGGGCGGGAAATAAATAAATAAATACGTAAACTGAGGTGAGGAAATTTTAGGACAGTGAAACACAGAAAAGATATAATATACTTATTACGTTGTGTTGACTAAAATTCAGATGAAATAAAATGTATGGAGTCGGTGACAAATAACAGTCTACTAGTCTACTATACTTCATTTAAAAAATGGGAGAATGGGTTTAGTAGAAGTAAATAATTTTATACATGATTATTGTTGGTTAGAGCTAATTTATTTAGTTAGGTATGTTTCCTTCCGTTGTAAAGGTCATGAAAAAATATATATCTGTGGAAGTACTTCGCACGCTAAAATTAATTAAATAATCTAGAAATTAAAAAACAAGATAGTACAATTTATTTTCCAGACTACAGCTGGAGTAAACAATATGATGCGCTATTGAAAAAGAGAATACTGTTTTAATTATATATAAATTAGATCTAGAAGGAAGTATTTGATGTTGTCCTAAAATTTCCACCACATTGCACACTTACAAAAATTAAAAAGGTTTCTCGGTTAACCAACTTTTGCTTACTGTAATGTAAGGCCTATTATAAGGTAAATTGGAAAACATTAATCAGTATTCTTCAAAGCTTACTGTTAAATTTAATTAAAAATCTTCTCAATCTGAAGTATACAATAATTGTATGCTGCGTGATAAATTAGTAAAAAAAAATTAACAAAATATAGTTCATACACCTACTATCTGAACATATTAAAGCCTTCAGTTTTATGGTTAACGGAATTATCATGCATTAATGTGAATTATAAGATCATGGAAATGACTTATCAACAATTGTTATAAAAACAAGAAAATAATGTTTGTTGTAGTATAGGGTGTTTCGTAATTAATTGCGTATTTTTTGTCTAACAAAATATATATTTTTGAAAAAACAATAGATTTTAAAATAATGTGACACAAGAAACATATAATGCATAGAAATGTACAGAAATAGCTTATTACTGTTGAATGCACAGAATCGCTTATTACTGTTGAATTTTAATTTTATTAAAATACGCAATTAATTAAGAAACACCCTATATATGTTTATGTTATCGATTTTGTAGAAGATGAATACGTTATCGATTTTGTTGAAGATGGTTATGTTATCGATTTTATAGTAGATATTTATGTTATCGATTTTGTTGAAGATGTTTATGTTATCGATTTTGTAGAAAATGTTTATGTTATCGATTTTGTAGATGTTTATGTTATCGATTTTGGCCAACATTATTTGGTCATTAAATTGTATAATTGAGTAAATAAAATGGACGATCTATTGGAGAGAACTAAAAAATCATGAAAAAGAAGAATCGATTATAAAGAAATATAAATAATTTTAATTCACTTCACATCTAATTGTTGTATTCATGATATGAATTTACTCGAGTATGTAAGTATAATATAATATAGCATGACATGATTATTCACAGCCTTTATACAAAACGACATGTTAGGAATGATAAAATATAAGCATATCACCTATACCATTCACAAACAAAAAGAATTCCAAAATGACTTTACACAAACTTTGAATTTGTCATATTTACTCAAAGATAGAACAGCTTAGGTATACTATTATGTTCACATCGATACACATAGAAGTACAGTAACTGTTTTAGATGAATAAAATAAATTGTATTGTATTTTACTGTTTAATCAAGATCAAAATAATATGTAAATGTTATATTGAATAAGATTATCACACTGACTTTTGACTACCATTTGAAATATTAACAAAACATTGATAATGAAGTGTTCACTAAAATTAGACACAATACATATTAATCAAAAATGAGATATTAGATCAATTAAATTTAAAGAAACAGCACTATTGAATTGAACGATAATCGATACTCATAAGAAAAAAAGTAAAATATTTCACATCATTACCCATCAATACTTGTTTTCTATCTGTGTACAAATTTGAAGCTTAAAACATAAATTTACAAAAAATACAATACTTTAAAGTTAACAAATAATTGAACTACGAGCCGCCGAAAAGCTATTTAATTGAGAACAAATATAGAATTGAGAGCCTTATACTTTGGAGATCAACTCCCCAACGTAACCGTAGGCGGAAAAAGTGAAAATGAAAGAGATACACAGCCAGCAGCTATCGTGTACAGAAGGTCAGTTGACAGATTACTTCAGTTCAGAGATTCATCGATTAAACAACAAGTGTATACCAAGAATGGACAAACACAGGGATACTAGTAGTTGTTTTGAAATTAAAACAGAAAAAGCAAATAGATTCTTTCTATATCACATGTTTCGATCATATCCTCCTATTAAGTATGTCCGCGTATGAATTTCTATATACTAGTTGTGAATAGTCACTTTTACACTGTCTGTTTATTATATCCAACAATGTGTAAAGTAAACTTTCTGATATGCGCGCTTCTGTGAATTTGTGAGCTGACATTCTGTACTGGATGCGACCACTCCTTCCACCAACATTGAGGGAGTCAAGTTATAAAATAGAAAGCTACAAATTTTGTATTTCCCATAAATTCGGTAGCCTTCTAACTTCCAGTTCAATTAGTTTATATTACAGCAGTATATCTCTTTATTATAACTGGTTGTTCATTTTAATTAAACAAGACTTGTCTGTTTAACAATCCTGTCTGTTAACAAATTCCCTATTATTAATTTGAATAACAATCAATACAATTTTTGTAGTTAATACTACACACTACTTGAGATAAAACAAGTAGTCGACGGAGATAAAAAGAAAGGTTTGAAGGAATAATTATAGGTTAGTCGACGTCAGTTTGTGTGTACATCAGCTGATTGTAAAGTGGAAAAGGATTAGTAGTAAAGGAAATATGTATAAAATAGAAAATCATTGAAAAAAAACATAATAATTTATAAATAATAAGATGTAAGTTGCATTAGATTTAACGATAGTTTTTGTCAATTAGAATACAATAACGAATGACACTATAGTTTATTCTAATATATATATGATTCAAATCTTCACAAGATTACTAGACTAAAGAAAGCAACCTTGTGTGTATGTATATATATAATGTGTGTGTACATGTCAAAATAATAAAATCTCTAACCAGCGCTAAACAACGACCAACAAACCCAGCCACCCATCAGAAGCGAGCAGTCCTCAAATTGACACCCTCACTCCCCGGCTGAGAAGAAGCAGACGCCAACCCGGCGTGTTCCTGGGACAACACCAGACTGCCCAGCCCACTGATCTCCTGCGAGATGGCCGACAGTCGCTGGTCAAAGCTGGCCGGAAGATCCCGGGGCTTGGCTGATGACGTCACGACCCCCCTTGAGCCCGGTGTTGTGGAGTCGGACCAGCTGGAGGAGGCGCCACTGCTCGCAGACCGGGCATAGTGGACCGTGCTCCCCGTGCTGTCCTGGCGTTGGTGACGGGGGCGCTGGGTGGGGGGGGGGAGGGGGGTGATGTTCACTACCTGCCTGGCCTAATACTTCATGTACTTTCGATTCCATTTATTTTCGTAGAATATTCTGAAGAACTTATAAGTAAAAATAGCCTTTGTAGACATTTTTCAACTTTTGTCTGTATTACAAAGTATTTAAGCATTTAGAATGAATCTTTTATTATTAATTATATTATGTAATTAATGATCAAAAATAGACCCAACGACACCATAATGAAGTAAATTGATAGATAATCTGAGGGTCGATCAACTTGACCACCATCTCAGCTAAATAAACTTCCAAAAGCATCTGGTGCGTGGTGCTGCTAAGGTTACGATAATGAGGTAGGTTGTCGCATAGAGTTGCTCTGGGATTATGTGTAACAAATAACAACACAAAATGATTTTTCTTTATTCATATTTTAGATTTCACAAAATAATGGGGTGATGAAACTTAAGGGTGACTTTAACTGGATTTAGTTTTGATTATACTACCACAGGCTTCCATAAATAATAAGACATCAACCCCATATTTTGGTCAACATGATACTTTCTTTTCAATCGATGTTGAAGAATCATGATTCAGAAATCTTTTCTCTTCATTCAAACATTCATAATAAAGATTTTAGTTATCCCTCTGTCATATGCTCTATTACAAATTATAATTGATAACAACATTCCAATTACACACAATACATTTTAGTCATGTGTTTCCAACCATTATCTAGTTGCGAAAATTCGATAACAGTTGGAAATATATATTTTGTTTGAAATAAATTACACAACATTATTTTACTTGTGGCTCACTACTTATACCTCCAAAATAGTAATAAATTATAAAATTAGGAATAATTGCAAAACAGTTTTACCATTATAAAATAATATTGGGATTCGATATTTTTTAACATACTATTATTTTTTATCCAATATGACTTAACTAGTAGGCTAAGTTAAATATGTGCCATATTTGAAACAAAAAACGTGTCATTATTTCATCTTAAAGAAAAATGGAGACCACATAAACCACATTTTATAATGTAATATATTTTAAAACAACTAACTTACCCCGGACATGTGTTGGGCTACAAACTCATCGAAATAGGGCCGATCACAGGCATCAACAAAGGGCCGAAACCCCTCGAGAAGATGGATCCTGGCCATCGTGTAGAGCTGTAGTAGACGACGACAGAAGGTGGGGAAAGGGGCGCCCTGTTGCCGCGACCTCAGCAGGCCTGCGAACTCGGCACGTTCATCCTCAGATAGGAGAGCTCTCATCTCACTCATGTAGTTCTGGGGCGGAATGGCGGGTTTAATTCACGATCACTAGCTGCTATTACTATCTTGAGGGTGATATTAACGTTGAATACCAATTTCTTTTCGTAAAAACGATTGAACTACTTTTATTGAAATATGTTGTAATAGTTTCTAAGCAGAGCTATACTACATTGTAATTTAGTTATGCGTTATTCCATTGTTCATTTGAGTTATTTTAAACACATGTCTACAATAATTAAATATCAAATCAATATAATCTGTCCTGAGTATTGTCGTTATTTGCCATCAAGGGTAGACATTGAGGAAGGAAGGGGTGTAACGATAATCCGACAATTTTGTTTTTATACTAAAAATTTAATCAATTTTGCAATATTACACCGATACCTGAGAAGATGGCTAATCACTCTTGAACACACCCTTCCAAAAGTTTTATCACTTCTAGATATAGAAAACACTTTAAATGTGGCATTGTGTAACGTTATGTCACAAGGTGTTACATTGATTTTCTTTTTAATATATGTTACACAAAATATCTTCTACTGGTATTTCAGGACGTTTTGTCGACTCTGATGAAGGACTTTGAATATTTAAACGTCATAAAGCATAGTGCGAAACGAAACATACACAAGCCAGATATTTGTTGTTTTTGAAAATATATTTAGGAACTTCGGGGAAATCAACCTAGTTGAAAGTTACATGGATGGTCTATTCATGTAATCAATCCTGCCTGAACACCTCAATACAGGATCAATGCGGGTTAATCGATAATGATATGAATTAAAATGTATTACTTTGTCAATATTAACATATTTAGAACATTCATGATGACATTTCGTTGTAAATTTCATCTGTAAGTCATTTGAGACAACCAAAGATAACGACGTTACCTAAATAAAAAAAACTTAAGTTCTCTAAGGGGTAGCATAGCAAGTAGTAGTATCAAAACTAAAGAGTATTCCATGATTTTCTGATACAAAAATAGCGATACTCTATTTAGTACAGCTGATCAGTCCTACTAGTGAATACATTTGGGTTCACGATAAAATGGCATATGTAAAACATTAAGTTGTTTACCATATGATAGAAATTTTGTGGTTTTAATTATTAACTAACGTAGTTTTAAAAATGAAGTTTTAGTACACAATTCATAAAAAAACATGTGATACATAATTAATTTCAACATATATAAAACAAAATGTATAGGAATTCTTATCTAGAATTAAAATAAACAGTAAAATTAACCCGAATCTCATACGATAAAAGAGATGCATACAGCGTAGTAGTGTTAATATATATATGATTAAATAAAATGATCGATTTCATTGAAGTAACATTTTTAACTAACTAAATGTGACGCATTTGTTATTTTAACAAAACTTAAAATTAATATTTTTCATTTAAGAAATACCGGCAGATTAGGCAAAATTTATAGAACTACTCATAATTTTTGACAATGAATTAGAAATATAAATAAATAAAATATACTAATATTAAAATTGCCTAAAATATATATTACACTGTAAGTACTACAATTATTACAACACAAATAATCAAGGCATGCAATGTATGATATAATATGTCCAGGAGTAATGTTTACATACATGAGATATTTTTTTTTTAATTTCAGTTTTGTTTTTCGGTATTATTTTCAAATGACTTTTTCATCCAATAAACCTTGGACTTTTAAAGATAGTTTATGTTAAAAACTATATATCTGCTCAATTTTCGTCAAAACCATTCGCGACATGTATTTTGGTATGCTCATAGCTATAAAATAATAAACGCAAATACTAAGACCACAAACTGTAAATGAGACTTTCATTTATTACCTCAAAAATATCATTTTCGGATCTAGGCATGGACGCCTTTCTCGTCGAAGTAGGCGGAGTGTAAGCGCCCATCCCATTGTTATTATCCTGGTCAGTTCCGGCACAACTCCAGGACTCCAACTGCAGAGCAGATAGCTCCCCAGCAGCGCCACTCACAGTACTGCCTACACTCAAACTGTGATCAACAAGAAGCGCTGACTGGTGACTGGCGGATGAAGGTATCTGGTGAGAAGAACCAGAACCGGCGGTGGCGAGAGGAGAAGGTCCATCCGATAGCTGACTGTCAAGGAAGAGCATCGTCGCCTCGGTGTAGACCAGCTGGAAGCACTGACGCACCAGAGCACAAATCTCCTCCGCAGACATCCGACTATCGCAGTGAAGCACGGATAGGAAATACAGAGACGTGCCTGGTGGACTTGTTGCCGATGATGGTGGTGGCACACTGTTCGACACCATTGCGATGGGTGGGGTCGTGTGCAGCAGAAGGACAAGATGACCGCCGTCATCACGGAGGTAGACGACTGAGCCCAATTCATCGATGGGGACACGCAGAATCACCTCCTCTGGTATGTAGCGTCGCATGAGTTTCACGTTCTGCGCGTTGATACTGATGATGACCTCCTGTTCGGGTAACACCAGCTGTGACGAGGTGTAGCCCCGGTCAATCCAGGAGAGAATTTCCGACCGCCGGGTTATGTCCAGTGAGGCAGGAACTTGAGACAGAGTGCCCACATACCACACCTCTTTCTCGACATAGTCTTCAAGCAAAATCTTGGGCCCAATAACAAAGTCGGGCGGTGCTAGTGGTACTATGCGGAGTTGTCGCTTTTCAAGTTGTATTGTTTCTGGTGATGTTATAATCTTGTTTGTTGGTTCATTTGTTCGACTACTACGTTTTCTTAGCATTGCTTTGCTGAAAAAAAAGCAACTGCCATTATATATATATAACATATGCCATAATAATGAAAAATGTTACTGTGAAAGTGTAGAACTAATAGTAAGTTTATTCTGAAAAAACTTTCGTCAAATAAATAAAGGTTTCAGTAAATTTCCTATACTTAAATTGAGACATTATTATTCATGTCTATATTATTACACATATTTCTAAACACCATATGACTGTAGGTACTTGAAATCTAGTATTAACTATATCTAATCAGCTTTTATGAAATGTTGCAACATTAAGATTGTAATTAATAGTGAAAATCTTTGAATTATTAAGTAAAATGAGATTTCTGGATTTTAGTATTACTACTCTTTTCATCTTTTTATCTGCAGTTCAACTGTTCCAGATCAGTGGAAATCAGTCAACATAATCCCTAACTAGCGACCAGTCTCCATGACTCCAATTCTATCTAAAGCTATGGAAAATGTATAATTTTGAGATTAATTTATGAAAGCTGCCAAAAACAATTTACCAAATTTAAACTTAGATCAATTTTCTTTTAGACTAACTGGAACTACCACTGCTACTATGATCCCTCTGTTTGTCATCATCACTAATATACTTATGTCATCAACTTATACATGACTTATGAGTATACTATGGACAAACAAGTAGTGTATCAACCATGATAACTATTATCAAATGAAAAAATCTCAAATGAAAAGAGAACACAAGAGATTGTTTTATTTTAATTAAGCATTATCTCATTAATTTTGATTTGTTAATATAAATTTCAAGCATTATTTAAATAAATTTTTCTATTTGTAAAATTATAATTTAATAACTAATCTAATTCCATTGTAATTATATTATTTATTTCAAATGCATTTCAATATTTTCAGTTTTTGTATGAACATAAAATATACAATTATTGTGTTTCAGGTATGATTCAAACTGTGTATCGCTTGTGTAAATGCTCATACAAACCTGTAAGTATATATCTTTATCCACTTTAAATGGTAAAATGACACGACCATTTTTTTAATTGCCACATCACTTTTGTCAGTGTCTAGTCCAAAAAAACGTAGATGTCACAGGGTAAGAAGGAAAATTCTTGTTCTAGATTCATTTATTACTTACAATGTTAGTGAGATAATATATTACCCAAAAGGTTTTGGTCAGCTCCAATTGGATACAGTGAGGTCTGTCCCTGACACAATATTTATAGAGCAGGGTGTATGTCTTGAAACTAGAACAATGGAGACAGCTAAGTTTAAATGAACACGTTTTTAGAAAATAAAAATATTCACTAGGTTAAATTTTTTGTTTGTTAAATGCTCTATTTGCCTTTTCTTCATTCTAAGCAGTGCTATCTTTTAACAATATAATAGTAATCTCCTTCAATAATTTAGGCATCAATGTATATTTTAATTTGCATAAGAGCCCTCAAAAACATACACTGATGACAAAATTATCTATGAATATTATTGCTACACTGTCATATGCTTATTGTGACAAAAACTAGAAAGATTTCAATGTCAGCAATGAAGAAATAGACAATTTTATTGGTATTATACTGTTGGAAGGGTACAATGAACTTCCATCTAAATATTCACAGATCTAAGTGCTGTCATAGTGGCTAAATACCATGACAAGGAGCTGTTTCCTAGAAATAAAATCCATGCCAAAAGTCAAAATCTGGGAAAGGTCTGTTTCAAAGGCTCAGAAAGAGTATGACATTATCAACTAGAATTTGGTCAAATCTGGTATATTCTATTCTGACTTCAGTACTAACATATCTATATGGAGTTGTACTTTGGAAAAAAGACAGGAGCAGCTGTTGGACTTCTGTGCTCTAGGATTACATATAGAGTAGTAGTTCTATTATTTTATTATAATTATCAATAAAAAACAACAAAGAATATGTAAAATAGTAATATTTTTCATTTTATAATCAATATAAACACAATTGTAATAAATAAATACTATATTTTAGAGTTTCATGAAAAATTTAACCAAAACTTTTATCTAAAAAATGTATCCCTGGAATGCTAACTATTCTATGTAGGAATATCAACTTTTTGAAAAAGGTAAACTAAATTATCAACATTTTTTACTGATTCTATAATAGAAGGACTAAACCACATTTGTTTAAAAATTACATAAAAATTCCACTTGGAAAGTGTCCCAGGGCCGTTTTCATAAAGCACATGTCTACAAGTCAATTCCAAAGTGTTGAAAAAGAGTTTCATAAAGCAGAAGAGTGCACTTGTAGTGACTTGTAAAATTATGCCAGGAAAACCAGGGAGGAATCTATAATTAGATTATGGGTAAGCTAGGAGCATGGCTAAATGTGGATTATGTCATTTGATTATTATATTTAAATTATTTTTTATCCACTAAATGATCAGAAAATAACTAACTTAAAAATCAAAACTAGCAAATGTTGTCAATCAGTATTGATTAATTAGTTTAGATAAACAAATATAAATAGTATTATGATAATACATATAGAAAAAAGGTATATAATCTCTTGTATTAGCCATGTAAAATAATATTATTATCATTATATATAGTTTCTGCTAATATGTGTGGCTGTGAATACAAAAAATATTAAATCAAAATATATAATTAATGTTTTATAAAATGTACTACCAACCAATTAAAAATAATTTTTCTTTTAATTGGTTAAAATTCTTAATTTGAATCTAATTATGATGCTAAAGTTACAACATTAATTTTTTCCATTTAATTAATCATTTTTGAAGACTTATGCAGACCAGGAAATTTTAATAACAACAGGTACCATAATAGATATCTATAAATTAATTAATTCATTTCATAAAGTGATAACAATATTTAGCTTAATTTTGTAAGTTTGAATATATTTTTTAAATTTTGTTATGGGTATAAACAAAAATATTATGGAAGCTTAATATAATATAAAATACCAGACTTTGTTAATTTGCATAGTCTTAATCAGCATAAGGACAAAATTAGAGCTTGTACTTGAGATGGAGGCTTAATTCTGGTTCTAAGAAAATACATCTATAAGGGAATATATTTATATGAAAAAACATACATATAAGATAGAAAACATCTACAGAAGAACATAAAGCAAAATATTAATTGTATTATGTTAATAACTAAAGTAAAGTATACAACTATTCAACTAAAAAGGACTATAATATAGATAAATGTTCTATAGGCCCTAATTTACTAAATTATTAAATATAGCTTTACCCAGGGTTCATATGCATTTTACATAACTGAATTCCAGACTTTTTCAGACCTTTTAAAAACCATTTCCAGACTCTTGTGGATATATGACTTTTGTATACATTGTATTCCAGGGTTCCCAGTGCCCCTGACACAAGTGTTACCCTGACATATACTGTAATATTACTTGGACATTAAAAAAGCCATATTAGGAAATAAGACTAGAAACACAAACACATTATTTATAAAAACAAACATATAAATGCATGGCTTTAAATCATAGGAAATAGATAGATTGCACTGAATATGCACAAATAATGGGACAAGTGACAACCCTGTAGCCATGGACCATCAAAATATACAATAGAGCTGTATATAGTATGATTTTTTTTGAAGGCCTTGTACAAATGCAATCAATTTTTGAATGGAGGCCAACTTTTTTTTTTACAGTGTATGATACAACATACCTAATAATAACAAAATAATCATATTTAAAAAAACATGTTGATTTTAAAATCTACCCTGAAATTTTTAATTTACCCTGACATTTTGGTAGAAACCCCTGTATACCTGGACATTTTACATACTTGTGAAATACCCTGACAGCTGGGAACCCTAATTCAGTTATAAATTATATTCATAACAACAATCAATAAGTATGTATACATATGGATTATACAGTTAAAAGGTTATGTCATAACAGTTCAGAATGAAGAGGATATATTCTACCATGACATGTATAGTTATTGTAAATGTAATTATATTTAAACATTATAGCCAAGATTTATAAGAATATATCTAAAGACTAAACATTATAGGAATGTATCTAAACATTATAAGAATGTATCTAAACATTATAAGAATGTATCTAAACATAATAGGAATATATTTAAAAATTCATTTATAGGATTCAGCATATATTAATATCCTTGAATAGGGTGGTGGGGGGTGGGGGCCCGGGGGCTGGGGGCCGGGGGCTGATATATATTGCTGCCCCAGTCTAAATTTAGAGGTTGATGCAGCCCCCTCCTGCCCCCCTGGCTCCACTACCTATAATTTATTGATTATATAAAAAGTTTAAAAAATGATAAAAGTATAACTGACTGAGTGTTTATGTAATAAAATTGTTAAAAGATATAAATTTTAATTATCCTTTTGACATGAACTTTCATATGATTATAACTAGTATAAGATATGATTCAATTACCAAAATAATATTGTCCTTAACCTAACATCTAGCAAAACATTTGGCTTTTAAATTAGATGACTCAATATAGAGTGTGATTTCAAGTCAGGTGTAGGTGTAAGTGTTTACTCTGATTACCCGAACTTGGTGTACACCCGAGTTTACACCCGAGTTTACACCTGAGTTTACACCTGAGTTAACACATGAGTTTACACCGGGGTTAACTCAATTTTGTTTCAATTTGTAAACACCGCCTTTTTAAAAATTCTGAAATAACTAACGAATATATATTTTCATCTAAATTAAAATGACTGGTTATAGCAAGTTGGAAAAATTAATTGGTATAAAAATGTCTGCAAGAATTAACAGATTCACATGAATCATTTATTAAATTTAAAAAGCAAAATAGAATTGATGATTATTATGAAAATATAGCCAACAAAATTTCTGAAAATCTAATTGGGAAAAAAATTAAAGATCTTTTAAAAAATTTGGGGAAAGAATATAGATTAGTACTCCAAAAAGAAAATTTTTCTGGGGAGGAAACACTGCCAAGACAATTGAGGGACTCTGAGTCTCTATTTCAAGTATTCGAAGAATACTACTCTTTATTTTACCCAAAGGGTGGAGCTATCAGGCCTCAAGTTGTCTTAACTGAAAGTGGGACATCTTTCACCAGTGCAGCAAAGTCTACAGGTAATAAGTTACCTATATACCTTTATATTGATAAGCTCAATTGTAATAGTACTAGCTGCATGTTACTAGGTTGACATAAATAGTATATAATATGTTGTCTTTATTAATTTTTCAGGCTCAACTAATATTTCAAGTCAAAATGAAAGATCTAGTTGCTCCAGCAAATGCTTTGCAGAAGAAGGGATGCCTGGTAAATAATCTCCACCATTAAAATAACTATTAAATCAAACAAATTATTTTTTATCTATTTTATCTTACAGACCCAAAGAAGCAGAAGACAGACTCACAGACTCTGACTGATCAAGATTATAAGCGGATAAGTCTTGACATCCAAAAAAGGCATATTGCTTGCATGGAAAAAAACACTGAAGCAATGGAGAATATCCACAATACTTTAAATAAACTATTATCAGCTTATATGATTGTAAATGGTATTGAGGTAGATGATGAAATTATTGATAATGTCTGATTTTTATTTTTACAATACATACATGTTTGAACATTATTCTATATTAATCTTAGGAACACTACCTTTCTTATATATTGAAATTGTTATTATATGTATCAATAAATTTTTTATACAATTATTGTTTTTTATTCAGATATTCTTTAATAGATTAATAGACAGTTTTCTATATCAATCTGAGCAGCACTTTATTTTTATTATATTATTGTTATAATATTATTGAAATTATAAAAATATTTTTTGTATCCAATCATTATTTTTATTCAGATATTATTTAATAAACAATATTATTTTTATAATATTATTTTATTAATTTTATTTATCAATTGATAGATTTTAAAATAATTTAGAAATTACTTTTCTTTTAAAATATATGTTAACAATAGTAATTTCTTTTTAATACATTTAATATAAAATTAAAGGTTATATATTAAAATACTTTCTTTATAATAAAACTATTTTTAAAAGATTTCTACATACAGTACCTCTAAATTAATTTTTATATTTAATGGCTATAAAAATGTTTAGGTAAAAAGGGTTCTTAATTTAAGAAGTAATAAATTAAATGACATATTTTATTTTGGTAACAATAGAATACAATTAGAATAACATAAAACTTGAACTTAGCTCTTACATATGTGCACCTTATCTAAAAATTGTTTTTTTTTATAAAAGCATTCTTTTAAATGAACATGCTTAATTGCAAAACAATTATTTTTTATATACAATAAGAGGTAAATTATGATAATACAATACTAAAGGTAATTAGTATATCTATTGTGTAGTACACAGGTAGAAATAACTATCTTGCTTGCAAATTCAACTGTGGTTTTGGCTGGTAACCTGTTTTCTTTTAATTGAAGTATGCGCCATATACATTGCTCTGCACCAATTGAGCGTTCAACAATTTGACGCAACCATGATAGTTGATTATTAAAATCTCTTTCATCTGGATTAAGATGATTCCCAGGAATAGGAGTATAAACTTTTGCATGCAGACCTCGATAAGCACAGTCTCCCAACACTCCATAATCTGGAGGTAGTTGATGTAAAAACTGAAGAAAATCAGGTGACCATTCTGCAGCTGTCTTATCATGTGTTGCTCCTAAAATAAAAGGAAAATATTTAAGTTTTTCTAAGATTATTTGTTATATTTAAAGTCATAATAAATATAATTTAATTTTTTTAAATAATTTTTTATATTAAATTGATTAGTTATACAACAAGTTTATAAATGATATTGAAAATTCACAACAAATTATTTAAAAATTCTAGAATAATAAAGAAAGGAAATAAATTAGTTAATAATAAACTAAATAAACAGTTACTATTTATAACAGGTGTTGGTCTATATTAGGTCAATATTATTGAAACAAATATTCTATTAAATGCAAAATATTATAACACAACATAAAACTGTTTGAAAATATTTTTTGATTGAATTTTTTTTTAAATTACAACTTAACTTATTATACAATTATATAAATGCTTTAAATACAGTGTTGTAAATGGAAATATACAATTAATTTATTTTTAGGTATTTAGTATAGACAATTTAAATAAATATAAATTTAAGAAGAGAAA
>JAUZND010033437.1:0-22473 GCA_034780555.1 Coelogynopora nodosa
GGAGAGGGCTGGGTGCTGTGGAGGAAGAAGGGTGAGGAGAGGGCTGGGTATGTGGAGGAAAAATAAGGAGGGAAAGAAGAAGGTTGGGTGCTTTGGAGGAAGAAGGAAGAGAAGAGGGCTGGGTGCTGTGGAGGAAGAAGGGAAAGGAGAGGGCTGGGTATGTGGAGGAAGAGTAAGAAGGGAGAGGAGAGGGCTGCGATGTACGATGCATACTTAGATTAGTTTAGAAAATTGTTAAAGTTAAAGTAGGATAGTATACCATCTATACGTGTAACTTTAGGACACCATAATATCATAATACTATTGATAATATATGCCCAATGAAGATTAAATAAGGCGCATTTATAGTAATACAATAAAGTAATTAATAGTTTAGATCCAACATCAGAAACTCGTGTATTATTCTCAACTCACTGTAAGAAATCGATAAAACATTTGTTATTTCAAAAATCGTTACTCCTCCTATAAACAAGACAAATAACTGTTACATGTAACATTATTTTGCCAATAATTTTGTAATAACGTTAAAAATCAAATGTATACAACATTGACACATATATTATAATAATATTATGATTTTAACATTAATATTACTGCCCGAACTATTATATGTTAAAAGCTTAGTAGGCTTTGTATGCAAGAATATTCATGGAAAGAATTTCTTCGTCTGCCATAGCTATAAATTATAATTTAGAATACAGATACGACGTGGAAGAAACTGTATCGACCGATGGAGGACTCTTTGATACATTAAAAGTACGGATATCCCAGTGACGTTTATAATTAATCAATTCATATCAGTCGCTCTATAACTGCTCTATCTAGCGGAATTTCATCCATAAATTGCTTTGAAAATATAACGATAATTATTAAATTTCATGTTAACGACAAAACATAAAAAGCAGTCCGCGCGAGATTACATAATTAAAATATTGTACTATATATATATATATAGTATTAACAAATTCAATATATATAATTATGTGATTAAGGAATTACAAAGTTTCTAATATTTTTTAAATAAATAGATCAAAAACATATTATTATATCAGTTATGTATCCATTAAAAAAAACTCGCTATTTTTTCTTATAATACGGATAGTTTTAGAAATATCAAGCATGGTAAATAAAAAATAATTAAACTGATAAAATAAAACTTTCAGGGAAAATTTGTAGTAATAACTCTAAATTGAATCACTTTATTTTAGTCATTCGTGATTAATAGTGTACAAGAAGTCTAATGATAAAAATACAATATATACCTCACACTACGTCCACGCATGGTGTATATTGAAGTTCAACAACCACAACGTTTTATAGGAACAAAGACAATGAGAATAACAGTATTACTAACATTATCGTAATTATGAAATATTACAATGTATGAATTGTATTTACTATAGCACAGCTATTTATTAATACATAAATTGAAATAATTTCAAGTGATCATTTATGTTATGTTACACTGTTGTCACATAAAGCTATTAACCTCCGCTGACTCTTCAGTGTGTTTTCGCACTGCAGATAGCCAGCGCGTTTTGTTTGATTAAGACCTCTTGATTTTAATATATATATATTATTATATAACAAAGTAACACTGTCTTTCGCAATTAGGCTTAATAAAGTAATTTCTTTTAAAGGATAGAACTTGTTTGATTAACGGTAGCTTTCCACAACAATCTTACCAAATTGATATTATAATATAAGGGTGTTAGTATCAATCGACTTACTGCTTTCACAAATATTATGGCCATTTAAAATAAATCAATTTGACGTGATTCAAGTCAATTCAAGACGTGATTACTGGAGCTGTGAGCTCAATTTTTTATATAATATATAATAAATAAAAGCTTAAATATGTATTCATAATTTTTAATAATTCAGTACAAAACTGGAACATCAGCCAGTAGTACGTACACCTTTATTGTGTAATTATTACGTACCTTTATGAGAAAGAACCAACACATATAATACGAAGGCGTGCTTAGCGTCGTACTAAATTACATTATATTATTAGAGATATCAGACAATGTATCCAATAAGGCGACGTCTACGTCAATGTCTAATCTACAACACCTGTATTGAATCCATGCACGCGTACCTACAGTACATTGTGAGGATGTTGGTGAATCGAAAATAATTATGTAGGTGAGCTGCTTTGAGCACTTCACCACAAGAAGAAGTAAATGAGAACTGATAAGAACCTGGTTAATAATAACAGCTTAAGATCATGCCAACATAATATCTCTAGACGTTCGGTATATCGGTCAGCACAAGAAATGCCGTGTATATTAAATCAATAACAATATCAGAACATCAATCCACACTAATTTTTTCATAATAACGGTTTTAATTCTACACCTTCAGAAAGCGCAGAGAACTGATGTATGCATACCTACGTCTAATCAGAAAATCCTTAACATAATTCTTTCATGGTAGACTGGATAGCTACAGCACCGCCACCCAAGTGGCTTATTGCTAACTAAAACAAGAACAAAAGAAGGGCTAATAGATCATATAATAAGAAGTGATGGAAGACGAAGGAAATAGTGCGTTACAAAAGAACTCAGAGTACCCGGTCACTAAGATGTCGGATCACAAAACAGATGCAAGTCATATGACAAGATTGTTTACAGCGAGAAATACGTCAGGCTTAACTATAGACCTAAATCAGATAGAAGTAATCTGTTGATAACATTCAAAAGAAATGTCTTAATGAGGCCTAGACAATATCGTATAGAAGCTAATATTGACTTCCAAAGTATATTCAGCAGAGATGAGACACACAGGGAATGAGAACAATGTTTGGGAAAAGAACTAACAACTTCATGGCTTACTAGTAACTATGTGCCGTTATCAGCTGAGGGTATGGGCAAATATCGTTTAACATTGTAAACAACTGTCGTACGTATATATGTGTGGTTCATATAAGATGAAACAAACAGTCCTGCACCTAAAGTAAGGCTAGGGTATACGTTTCAAATCATATTGATAACGGTAGAAGAAGTTAATAGTGATGTTTGTAAATGTGTCAGCAATTAACGGTCTAGAAATGGCATAATTTATCACATATAATCCTCACTGTTCTGGACTTATCGATAATATTTTGAAATCATTAAGACCTCCAACGGGGGGAAAATGATTCAGTAAATGGAACTTTACCATTATTGATCGATAATATTGATAACATATTTTGATCTAGACGTGAAAATTAAAACACAATGTTTATCGTTTCATACAAAATCAATTACCCCGTGATTTTTGCTGAGTAACAAGACTATAATATAGTTTATAGTTAATAATAGCTAATAATTAAGATAATATAGTTCAAAAGTGTATGAAGATAATAATATGTAATTTTAAACACACACAAAATTAGATTAGTATGAATATTTCCAACTTTATTATCAAATCTCATTTCGAAACAGGAAACATGGGCTAACATTTGACCGTGGCAACAGGATACCAACACTTTAACAGAAAGGAGGCTTATTATGAAGAAGAGAGAGAGAAGAAAAAGGAGAGAATGAGTACGTTTAAAAGAGAAAATCAAATAACAAAATTCAAACCGAGCAATTAAAAAAGTTCAATAAATGACGTGAAATTAATATGATGAACAATAAATTAATCAATTTACGGAAGATACTAAATGGTAATTTCAGGTCTTTTGGAAGGTAAACATTTCGAATGACTAAGTAAATAATCAGACAATGAAAGCTGGGCATAAAATCACAAAACTTCCCGATATAATATTATAATTGTGGACAATAGTCAGTTTATTTCCAAAATAGTTCGTCCGACAATAGTGCAGAGATTAATCGATCTATATGAATCTTAACCACAAAAGAGCATGAACAAAGTACAGTTTTTACTGTTCCATATAATTCCATTTTATCTAGACTGGCACAGATTTTCCAAGCAGGAAATAATGTGCCTGCATCACAAACTAAATTGTTACTATAACAGAATGCAGAGGCTGAAGCTGTATAGCGCATAGATTAAAGTTTATAATACTGTATTTTCCAATAATATTAATCTAATACATTTTGCCTATTATTGTTATTTATAGTTTTAATTAATAAACAAATTAGTAAATTTTATTACCAAATTAGTAAAAAAAATCATAATTATATCGTCTAATTTATTTTACCTGATATTTATATTTTATCTTTTTAAAGTAGATAATGTTAAAAAATTAATTTTGTATTTTATATCTTTTATATCTTGTCAGAACTATCCACCAAATCAAGTCCACAAACTAATCACAGAAATAACGAGTAAGAAAAAAGAACAACATTTAAATATAAAAATTAAACTTCAAATTAATAAAATAAAAAGTTTGAGCAAGTATGTTAAATTACTTAATAAAACGAAAAACTGTAAATTACACTCTTACGTTTTTACATTATTTTTACTTATAAGTTCACAATTCCAATTCTGATCAAACCTTATCATACTATTATAATATGAGTCGTTCATAAACAGCCAGCAGACAGGGCAGCCACTTACCCTGGCTCTGATTGGCTGGCCTGACTGAGTGTAGAGGGTGTCCTGCGAAGTGAAACCAGAATCTTGAGAGGACAGACAGGCTGAATGACGTTGAGACCCGGTGAGAGTGGATCCGTCGGCTAAATTGTGTTGTTGCTATGGTGATGAGAGGGGGGATGAAATCAGTATAGTAAAGGAAGCAGTTATAATTTACTGCTATTAAATTATGGAACATTTCAAGCTAAATATTAAGGAAAGGGATTCAGAAAAAATGGAAGAACTTATAATTAATTGTGAGTTAATTTGTTAAAACAAATAAATGAAGAAATAAACGTTAAATTGGTGCTGAGTTAATTTTATTTTTACTAAAAATCATATTTTGTATTGAGTGTTGATTATCACCTTGCATCATTTATTTAAATATATTGTCTATAGGTTATGCTAACAATGTAGCCGACACTATAGTCATAGATGACTACAACACTTCAGCTATAAATGAAAGTTTAGAGTGTTCACTTTCAGCACATTTAGCTTATCTGTTTTTTTAATGTTACTATGGTGATATGCTTAAAAATTAGGTGGATGAGTAGTAAACTGTAACAGAAAGATTGGTTCAAGTAGCTCCTCCACCTCCCACAATTCAAATATTTGTTGCTATGGAGAAAATGGGGAGGAATGTGTCAGTAATATATATATATACAAAATAAGTCAATAAAGCACACCTCCTTCCACTGCTTTAGTTATTGTTCAATGGGGAAGTGAAGTCTGCGGTAAAGTTAACCTTGACACGAGAACCCCACGGTACACCTTCTCCATGATTGACTATAGTGTCGATGTTTAGGTTTATATAAAATACTGGTGGGAATTCAAAAACATAATCTATTTCCGGCCAATGCAGACAGACTATTTGGAAAAATACGTCTACATCATATTATAATGCAAGGGAACAATTTTTTATTATGGAGCCATCTCGAATTTTTTCTGAACAATAGACTTAGCTTCCCTTAATAAGGAGGTCAACTTATGAACATGTTTAATAATAAATAACTTTTGCTGAAGGGGCTAAACACTACACTCCAGCCCTCCCATGTTCCTCGTCCTCTGTACATGTCTTCTCAGACAGACGTTGAATTGCAAACTATGTGCCAAGCTTGTAAATTTAATATTTTTGGTAATGAGAAAAACCTAGTTTGGTGATTTAGTTTTGAGGTTGCGAGGTAGAATATCAGAAGTGTACCTTATCCCTCTTTGGCAGACAGCCGCGAGGCAATCCTTGCTCTGTGAGTTTGTTTAGAATATTGTTAAGACATTTAAGGCTCATCTCATCCTTCATCATGCATTGGAAGGTTTACGGGTAGGTACAGAGATTACAACAACATATAATATTATCTGCAATAACCGACATTTGAACATTTAGTGAACAAAATATTAGGGTGATATAGAAAATAACTACCTATATTTAAATAATATAAAAGAATACTCCACATGAATAAAGCCGTCATGATGTGATCTCCCTTACGAAAAATGATTGCAGAAGATCACGTTTATATCTTCTGACACACATTTCCTAACTCCATTATTATTCTCAATGCTGAAGGTCGCAACCATTTTCATTTCAATCTTTATATTTCCACCACCACAAACTGCTTGCGAGTGATCAGCCATCTAGAGACTATTAATTAAATAACAAATTAAAGATTAGTATTATATAATAGTTAATACGTTAGCTTTCGTGTGTAAACGCAAATAACCTCGAGCGCTTCAGCGTTAGGGGTGATTTGAGTTCATAATTGGTGAAGAATGTAGCAAATTATATATTTTTTAGTCTTCTGCAATCGTGAATAATCTATGTTGATGAGTTAAGCTCAAACAAATTGAAAAATAACCTTTCACAAAATACACTCCAAAATGGAATAAAATATATACAATAGTTTGTCATGAATATAATACTAGTACTTCATATAATTTATATTCCCTAGGGGTGCCATTTCATGAAGAAATTATTACAGCTATATTCTAGACATTAGTTTTAATGTTCTAAATGTTTTGTTAGACTTTGTAGTATCTGATAGATTAGTATTTTATATGGGTCTTATAATACTGTCAGTCTATATTTTAAATACATGAAATTGCGTCATTTAATCGTTACTAAAAGTGTATTCATCTTGCCATTCGTCCGAATTATTTTAAAAGTTCAGAAATACAATAGAAATGATTACATTTTAATTGATTTCATTGCACGTAAATATGTTCCTTTACGTAAAACGAAGACTTTTAAAGCTTGATTATACCTAAAAATTGTATGATATAATTATATCAATAATATCAGTTTATGAACATCAAATAAAATAATAATTCTGAGAATACGTTGCTCCATCATCGTTCAAAGTGTTGTATTATTTAAAAGTAAACAAATAAAAAATTCATACAACTACTTAGCCTCCCATCATTAAGCCAACCATTTTAATATGATTGGTTTGTTCTGGAGGGCAATAATAAACATTGAAAGTATATTAACAAAAAATACTTGGAACGAGTGTGCACAAGAAGTGAATGCACAAGAAACAATTATATTTAAATGAAAGGAAACAATGCACCAAATGTTTAAACTATTTTATTATATTATATAATATAGAGTGGTAACAGAATATAGCACTACGAATACCTCTAATGTCAACAAACCTTTATAGAAAGTTACAATACGGAAAACTATTGAACCTTAAATCTAAGGGAAAACTGGGTCAGTAACAAGTAACAATGCTTTTGTATGTTTCCTCTGAATATAGCCGACAGTGGTTCAGAATACCCTATAGCTTATTGGAAACTAGCCAACATACATTCCAGCCCACAAATTCCAACAGCCACTTTCATTATTTTTGCTAGTTTCAAGCCATTAAATAGTAAACAATGTATTTGAATAAATAATAAATACAAAGGAAAATAAAACAAATTGCTTGAATGTGGCAAGAATTCATATAACCACTTCTTTTAATATAAACAAATAAAGACTATATCGAATAATAAAGACTAACTTATTTTATATACTGAAATAGAGCGTTTAACAATCAAAGGACAGGTTCAGCAAGTTTTAGTGTCATAGTCGAAACAACCAAAATTAATTATAAAAAACTAAGGAAGAAAGTTGACACATTATAAACTAGATACTAGAAAAACTAACAGTTTGTATCTACTTTGTACTTTTGAAATCACTGTCTGTCTAGGCAGAAACCGCAGTGATGTTGAACGATCTCTATACTGACAAAATGCTACAAATGCCATGATAGCCAGATTACTTACCTGTCTGGCGTGACTGAATCTTATCATTGAATCATGACATACATTACAATCAATATAAGCGCATACAAAAAAGCTCGATAAATAAAGTATAACTTTGATGTGGTACATTGAGTACCTTGTGCGTAATACTGTTTTGTACAAAGATGTAGTATAACTATAGGAAATAATCTAAAAGCAATACATACGGAACTATGTTATAATTTAAGGTTCATTAACACGATACCAAATATAAGAAGCTGATGTATAGTCTGCACTGAAGAAAGTAGTTCACATTTGTTAATTTAATTACTGTAAACGACAACGGCTACAGTTTAAAACAGCCAAATCGCAATATTAAAATCACTAACTTGTATATTATGTAAATTTCACTTTCTAATAATTTAAACCATTAGTTGCAGTATATCGTTTAAGTATGTTACATGCAGTGGAGGAATTTTAAGCGTAGGTAGGGTGTACATTATGTTATAATACAAGGTCTGACTGGCAGTAAATTAAAACTACAAGAATGATTGTCTGGTATAATCTCTGGTATTATCATCCTGTGAACATTAAATACTAGACAAATTTATAGTTCAATGCAGCTGCTTCTGTTACTTTTAGCGGCAATCAAGGGGAAGTATTTAATTATCGGCCAACCAATAGATGTTAAGTGTGGATAACAGCTTTCTTTCACCAGCAGCAACTTGAGCTATAGTGGTGGCTGAGAGATACCCAAATCGATGATAACAGCACGATGAGAATCAAACTGGGAATTAAACATTTATAAATAATTCGTATTAATTTGACTTAAAAAATACATGATGGAGTAAGATTCACAGTACATTTATTTTTGTACATTGTACGGTTTCATTTTTCAGAATAGATAACATTAAAAAAATTAAATTATGAACAATTTATAATTTCAGAATAAAAAACCACCAGAAAACAAAAAAACTAACGAAATTAAACAAAACAGAAAAAATATGTAAAACATCAAAAACGTATATTAGCATGACACCTATTGAAACAAGGCAAAATTGCTTCAGTAAAAATGACATTTTTAATTGTCAAGAAACTAGGAATTCTAAAGCTCAATGTCATATGATGAGAAAGAGAAATTTGTTTTTGAAAATTCTTACAATAAATATTGTCTTCTTCATATTATGATAATTAATGAGAAATAATTCGTGAAATCGGTGAATAAATTTTGATGACATTACTGTTTTAAAAAAGAGAACTATTGTTCGATTTAAATATAATAATAAATGTAAAATCTTTGCTTATGAAATATAGTTAAAATGGTATATTCTTATTGGGTAAATCTTTGTTTATTTGTAATAATATTATGCAATGTCAAAAAAATTAAGATTTAATAGATTATCTTAAAGAATCAGATATTAAGAAATGTTTTAAGTCAAAATATTGTATTAAGAAAGTTTCAATACAAAATCTTTGTAAACTATTTTATTGTTATTGTTGTAAACTCAACTAACAGGCCTACTATGAATTCATACGATGATTTAATCAACACAACACAATACAATACAAATATATTTTTATGGGAAGGTATGAATTAAATTTGACAATGCATTCTTCATAATCTTTAAAATGCTTAGAATCGTGACGTCAGAACTAATGAGCAGAAGCGCATACAAATTCTCTCAAAATTGAGCCGCAGTGTAGGAGGGCCTACTCCAGGAAGTGAATTAAGATGCTTACTTTGAACATGGGTACCTATTGTGGGTTGGGTTTATTGCAATTCAAAGAAATCAAACCAATCTTTGTTATATTATATGCTATTGTATCTACTATGTGTACAATACTAGGATAATAGTATACTTTGTAGCAAATTTCTGAATACCCTTTTTAATAAAAACAAGTTTTCATAAGTGTTATTAACAATGACTTTAGCTGTCAAACATATTTTAGAAAAATGTACAATTTAAACAGATCTAAGAATCTTCAGCGAGCACCATATACTTCATATTATATAATATGTGTAGACAATTAGATTAAAATTTATAAAATGGATTTCAGTAATAAATATACCACAAAATTTAATATGGATCTCAAATTAAAATGCAGGGTTTCACTTTCAAGTTCTTATACAAGAACATAAGTTGAATGTCGAATAATCCGATAAAACAGAAAGGTCAATCAATCAATCAATCTATTCTATTCGCTTGTTTGTTTGTTCTATCTATACCTATTTGAAGTAAAAAAAAATCAAATAATAATTAATAATTAGATGAAAGTATTTCAAGAATTGCTTCAACCTATTTCACAACCGTTCAAGAGATGTTAGAAGTAGACGAAGCCACAGAGAGATTTGGGTGTGTGGCATTTTGATAACCACCTTTAACATTAACATTAACATTAACATTAACCAACTTTAACATGAACTATTATAATATGCTGAAACATATATTGTAAAAACACCATATTATGCTAAAACATACAAAATAAAAACCCAGAGCATACCATCAACAAATTGAATAGTGTTTCTTATCAATTTTAACTTATTCCTAAATAAATATACGTTATATAAATAATTATAGGCTACACATTGAATATAGAGATCGTATATTAAAGCGAAAAGGAGAGAGAGAGCGCGCGTCACGTCAACAGCCCACTCACCTTATTAACAAGCTGTCTAGCCGGAGAAGGCGTCACATTGCCACCGTGTCCACTACTCTCCATCGAGTTGAGACTGGTCATGCTCGACTTGCGGCTGCCCAGACTGCTACCCGTCCCCCCGCTATTAGTGCTACGGCCCGCAACCCCCCCGCCACTGGAGGAAGTGAGCACGGAACTGCAGCTGGGAGTCGGGTGGAGATCACTGCCGCCCATCTGGCTGAGCTGCTGGTCATAGTCGGTGGGGAGGGTATGCGGATCGGCGGCTAGGGTGCCCAGACTGTCCATCAGGTCCTCTAGCGAGCGCATTTCGCCGATCAGGCTCATCTGAGAGTCCTGCGGGGTCGGGTGAGTAGGTGGGTTGGTTGAGATGATTACGGTGGGCTAGATGCTGGCTATGTACATCTACTGTAGATGAAAACGCAAATATTATGTTCCCACAGATGTACACCACTACAATATATTGTATTTCACTAGGAAAGCTGATCATATAATAACTACTCTTGTTTTTATTAATTTTCTTTAATTGTAATTCTAATTTTGATCTTCAAAATAAGAAGTCCCTATAATCTAAAACATCCTAATCCTTCGTTTAAAAAGATGTCATATTTTGTAATGTAACAACAATTTTAAATTCTTGATTAATCATTGAATTATTTGTCTAACTTATCGATTTCCACTCTTAATCAATGTACGCAACAATTAAAATATGTTATTTATTATGTTTTATATATATAGAATATCTTACAATCTATAATGGTAAAATTATTTAATATTTTTTTGATTTTTTAAGTATTTATTTTACCCAGTTTTTATACAAATTTCAATTATCATTAGGTAATAAAACGTTTTTATATTTTCGAATTAAAAAAAATTAATCTCTAGGAAATTAACATTGTAATGTAACACAGTATAAGCTGATATCAGAAATACATTTATATATAATTTTGGTGATACAGTGATTCAAATTATAGGATACTACAACAAAACGCATTATTTTATATTAAAAGTAATATAATCGGCGAATAATCTTCAGAACATACTGAAACGTGAAATTGGTATAAGTCAGTCAATAATACAAAAGAAAAACTACAATAAAATGTTGAAGTTTTTTACAATTAATACAAAATATCCAAGCTTTCACCTTTCATCAAGAAGGCATAATCATGGTATGAAAATTACAATAAATATTACAGTGAAAAACACCATGATTATGCCTTCTTGATGAAAGATGAAAGCTTTCATTTTTTTGGATATTTTGTATTAATTGTAATAAACTTTAACATTTTATTGCGGTTTTTCTTTTGCATTCCTCACAGGATTTATTATTTATCATCAGTCAATAATGTTCTTCAAGTAAAAGTTACATCGGGGTTATATAGTATGTAATTATAAAGTCACAATTTCAAGTAGAATTGACACTTTAAATATTCATTATAACTGACGGGAAAATTAATTAGCAATTCTATCCTTACTAGCGGACAAATTCGTTTTTACAATGCAGCTAAGTGCAAACTTATCGAATGGCGGTGGATATTTACTACTTTTGATTTCTACTATGTACGCGACATTGTAGATCTTTCAAAACAGGTGAACACAAATAGATGACTTAAATTTGAAAAGAGTCACATTAACATAGGATGTTATGTTAATAGTATAAATCGATACTTTTAAATAAACGCAATCTTATACATTTCACAAGGGACAATTTACGCGTGTAATCATTTTAATCGATCAACGTCTATGACAATTACTTTGAAATATGTTATCATTGCGAAGGACACCCTATGCAAACTTGATATTATAATTGTCCCTAATTATGTCATAAATTTAAAAAGAACTACTGCCGATTTAAATAACAAAGCGCAGATGTTAAATCAATAAAATAGTATTTATTAAGCTTAAGTGCAACAAACACACTATATCGTTCTTGTTGAATGTGAGACTGAGGTAAAAACAAAATCAATACAAGTGAATTATTAAGAATATATTCTTGTACTGTGTCCACAATTTTTTTAAGTACATTTTTTTAAATATAAATTTCTTAAAATTTTAATAAGATAGGCCAATGTCCAAACAAAGAATCTTTATTTTTATTTAAACTGATGTAATATTCTATTGAATTCAACATGCTTACGCATTTTGTTTGCGCTTAATTAATTTACATCTTGCAAGTTCACAGAGAGTTAATGGAAAGATTGTCCATCACTATTATTCTGGGCTAAAGGTCGAATAGAGGCGATTATACGCGTCTGGTTCTTGAAACACTAAAATAGATTCTAGAATGAATGATAAGAGGTAACTTAAGCGTAAAAACAAAACTACGAAATACATATTTTAAAATTTAATTACATATTACGTAATAATAAAATTTTACCATTTTTACAAAGGCTTATACACATTTTAATGAAATTGATATTATGTTTTAGCATCTCTATAAATTTATTAATATATTATATTTGGAAGATATCTGTATATGCGGAGAAAGATTAATAAAGAGAACAGAAAATTAATAAATAGCAAAATAAATATTTCATTTTGCAATAAAAAATATTTTGAAAGTAAGAAAAATGTAATGAAATCGCTGACATACAATTTGATTAAAAAAATAACAATGCATCATACAAATCGTGACAATACTACAATTCATTTGACTGCAGAATTGAAATTATTTTATACGAGTATATCTTGTGCAAGCGTATATATACCCAATAAGTAATTGTTAAATATTTATGTAGTCTAACGTTAAAAATTATTCGTACATTCTTTGTACCTTTTGTTATATAGTTATATAGGATGAAATAAAACATAATTTCAATAAGAAGTCAGTTTGGTCGTCAGAATAGATTTCATGATGATAACGAGGAAACAGTCAACCGAACCAAAAAAATGCAGACTGTAATCTTAACGCACACTGAGGAATCACAAACAGTTCGAGCAAGTCGTCATGAATTATCTAAACGAACCATAAGATATAGACTATAAAAGATTGATTTCACAGAAAATAAAGACACAACACATTACTGAGCAGGAATAGAATGACAAGCTGTAAAGATATTTTCTGGAAATAGATATCCAGACTAATAAACTCTACAAATTGTATAATGAAGTTACCAGTTTAGGCATATAATTTTTAAAAAAACGGTATTTGGGAACATTTAAGCATTTCAGTAATTTCTATGTTAAAGTTAAACATTTAAAACTTATTATTTCATTAAGAAGTATATAACTTAGACTTTACACGCACTTACGAGTTAATAATGTAACTTAAATGTCAAGAATACAATATTTATATTCACTTAATATGTTACATTTCCAGAACAGTATATATATATATATATATATATATATATATATAGTTGACTACATAACTAGTACCGCATTATTTTTCAAATTAAATATTCAAACTAATTTATAGACTAAAATCTATTTGAATTCGTGATAGTTACACTGCGGTGTCACAATTAAGGGAATTTATATAATATAAATAGAGGCTAATACGCAGTATTTGTTTTAATATAAACATCGATACGATATCGTAAATATAAATTTATAATGATAACATGGATTTATGTCTCATCAGCAACGAATTAAAAATTATAATTATTATGTTACCTGTATAATATCGTTTGAATAAACATGATATCGGAGCTGGTAAGCCACAGGTAAGAGTGTATCATCAACTGAGAGAAATGTTAATTTTATGTTGATTAGAATTCGTGGACCTTAATTTATACAGAAGTATACAATTTGTAGAGTTCGAAGTAATTTTTAATATTCATTAACTATAGCTTATAATAAACCTATAAAAATCCCATTATTTTTTTCATTGAATTTATAAGTCGCGCTTACAATACATAAAAAATATACTAAATGCTTTTTTCGCATAATTTATTTCACGCTACTTTCAAACATGTCCAATGTAGAACACGTCTGTCATTACCAAACGATTATAATTAACATGT
The DNA here is from genome assembly GCA_034780555.1 of Coelogynopora nodosa. NCBI lineage: Eukaryota > Metazoa > Platyhelminthes > Proseriata > Coelogynoporidae > Coelogynopora > Coelogynopora nodosa. Next base: position 14,364 of record JAUZND010033437.1, read on the forward strand.
AATTCCTATAATATATATTTTACACCCTTCTTAGTTTCTTCAGTATATTGAATGAGGAGAGAAAGAGAAAATGGCATTGCGAAATAAAACAAAGGTAAGTTCTCAAATCGGCACGTATAGCTGTATAGTGGATAAAAAATTGAAAAGGGGATAAAAGGAGATTGGTTGTAAACTATAAGTATATAAATTCCATATATTTCTAAATAAATGCATGAATTCGTGAAGTTGATAAAGTTATGTTTATCTCAGACACATAGGCTGAATATTTCAAAATCCAAACTTTCTAAATGCAATGAAGATGTCCTAGTTAATATTACGTAAGATATATCACTTAGGCTACAATGAACGTTTTTCTACAATATTATCAAGTCAATCTGTTGACCGCATGACCTATTTCTATATGGCATTCATATTTAATTCAAACTGCCTTCTCTCGCATACGTTAACAACATGTGAGGGTACATCTGTAACACTGCATCTATATACCACACATACCCGATAAATATATAACACAACATTTAAAAATATATGCTGGACAAATAATGTCATTTATTCCATAAGGAAATAGGGGTGAAGTCTCGCTTAATCTTAATAAGATCCTCAGAGCTCTCTTCCCTCGAATGATTGTTTCACGGTGGACAGTAGAGAGACATATTTAAACAGCCGATTATTCTCATTCCAACTCCGACTCACTGGAGTTACTCACTGGAGCAGGCGCCGTTCTCTGATCAGGTTACCAGCCAGTAAAAGTGAGTATTGCGAGTTGATGGCTGGTTCAGGTTGAACAAACCAACGAGTAATGGTCATTAGGTCAACACGGAGAAGAGATTGCAACCTATATTGACTTCACCGATAATGTTAAGAAAGACGGCTGCCATTTATACAGTGTGTAAAAAGTATGGTAGCATAAGTCGGGTGTAAGGAGGAGCAATACAAAATCTATAAAACAGTAAAAAACAAACGCGGCGCTAGAATACAACTAGTATAGTATAATTTTGTATATGTAATCAAATATGACAAACCTTTATTATATTTAATATGTTTAATAATAACGGTCTAAAAATCTACTCTAAAAGGCTATTCTAACAAAAGGTATAAACCAGTGTTTCCATTGTTATATACGTCTGTTATAATTATAACAAACTAGGCTGTATTAGATTATCCTGACCTCAGAAAAACTTCATAGTTGACTTATCCATAGCATATATGTCTGTGTGTGTCATTTGATACTTAGAATACATCACTTAATTGTGTTGAGTAAAACGAGGGCAAATTGGATTCAACCATCCAGAATAATGATTATTATTTGAGACACTGAAACACCCTAGTCTACACACACAGAACAATTTCACCCTGAAGAAGAATCTCTCTTCTTAAGGACAAGGTTGTCCGGAAATTGCCTGTTGAGTTGACGAAGAGATAGATTCAAAAGTCAAATTTCGGGCCAACGTATATTGGCACCTTAAGATTGTTACCGGAAGCAATTTGACCGCAAATTGTCCAAATATTATAATGGCTAATGTTTAATTTCTACTAAAACTAACAAGTGTTAAAATAAAACATATTGCTAGTCATATTGGGCACTAATATTCGAAAATTCAACATACGACGGTTCGTGAGACGACCAGAGAATTATGTGGTAACATTTTGTGGCGGCCAAATTTCGGCTATAACACTTGAATATTTAGAGAAATATTATTAAACCAAAGTTACACCAAATGAGGGAAGAAACTGGGATTTGATGGCATGTTTAGAAAAGCAAGCGTACATGTTACATTGGTATATAATATTATATAAACACGACTATAGCATATAGTTTTGTTGACGTGTAAACAATTCTCGGTTCAAATATTACCAATATGGTGTGTTTGTAATATTTCGTGTAAATATAAAATAGGAAGCGAGCAGCAGCAACAGCAGCTGGATTGAGTTAGGCCTATATAAATCGTCAGAATATAAATAAGCCCAGAGTTGAACAGAACGACCAATAAAATTGCATGGAATAAACAACAAACACTTATGTTATAGGTCATAACATTAAGTTGAAAATATTACTATAGATAAAATGTTGGATTTAGAATATTCTCACATTATGTTCTTAGTTGGATTATCAATGATGATCAGTATATACACTAAATATTCTTTTTAGTGTTTATATATAATTATTAAATACCAACAAGAATGTCTAGCGAAGACTTAATCCCGTAACTCACTGCTGTCTAAAATATCAACAAATATTACAATACAACGTAACATTTTCAACAAATTAATTAATCCTCCTGAGTCATTATAACTTAAACAAATAAATCTACACTTGCAACAGTTCGAGACATCTGACTAAAAGCCGGCCGGTATGTAGTTCAAAGTTTCGCTAGTCGAGTAATGTACGCATTATAGGAAAATTTGACAAACGAGACGCAAAATATGTAACATTATATAATATTATATAGTCCGATATGGTAGTACTAAATCACATGAGTCACTAGTGCCTGTACATTTACAGATATATCTATTTTAGCCGCATTACAATATCAACAAAGACAAGCCAAAAGTGCAATACGTTATTATTATTCCCAGAGATACGCACAGAAGCGTTCACAAATCGTTGGTAACAAGAGTCAGAACATGTTGACAAACTATAAACTGAGAGACTGAAACATAAAATAGGTAGTACAGGCTGCCGCTGAATTTTTCGATTTAACTTGTCTTTCTCCCCACCCTCTCCTCACTCACTTGAATACAATAACTGTATACGTATTCGAATGTCACGCTAACGTGAGAAAACCCCATTTTCCAGTGAAACTGACTCTGAAATAAAAGAACTCACAAAATGTCAACAAAATACTACATTTTCCTGTTTTATTGAAGATTGCTGTGGATACAAAATGATACCATATATAGAGAGAGTAGATTTACATAGCTAACTGAGTATTAAATAAAATTTATTTTTATGTCGAAGCTATAGAAAGCTGAAAGAAACATAACTGACGAATGGAATCAATTGCAAATAGATAAATTCTTAAATACACAATACACTGTCTATATATCGCTAATTCGGTTAATTATAAGCCGCTAACTATATATTATCTACGCGTCTTGGAGAATCCTACATAATATAGTATACTTAGACGTGCGAGTTGATGTTTAACTTATACAAGAGAAAAATAGGTAAGTAACGTCGATGTCGTAATCGTGTTATGAGACGACTATACTACAAACCTTAAAAGAACGAAATGATGTGCCACCCACTGACAGAATAGATGAACTTACACCTCATATCTGCATGCAATAGTATTAGTCTATAGTATATAATGATGTCACAATTAATCATAGTTTTTCTCAGTTTAGTTACGAAAAGAGATTGCACAAGTCGTACGCCGCCTACCCTATAGTTGTATTATAATAGGAGTAATGAACGCACCTACCCTAGCTGGAGTCGGAAAATACTATAATATGATTACGTGAAGGTATGATTCTAACTATAAACAAACTATTGTGTGAAATTTCAGTTCATTTTAGCAATCAGGTGATATGATAAAACAATATTTAAATTTCTTAGACGCGTAATATAAATACAAGTAATGTTGTGTAATGTATTTCAATTAGAATTATCAAGAGTTTGAATCGATAGCTATAAATTGAAACCACTTTGAAACAATGTTTCCAGAATTCTTACAACTTGACTGTTGCAATGCCTAACTGGCTGCTCACTTACGCTGGAAATACGGTTCAATGTTAAATAGCTGATTGTTTTTATTTTCCTGTCATTTGGGAATTTGCTCTAATTAAATTCCGGTTGAATTAATCGATTTAAGGAACTCAAAAAACAACATAATAGTAATTGTTACATTGTAAAGCAATTAAACAAACGCTTTTATCACATTAGACTTTTACATAATATATTTTATTAGGAAAAATTAAGTATATATGCCGATTTAAATTGTGTTAATCGTTACGTACAAAAACTAGTTTTTAATATAATTGAACTGAATTTTTCAATAATAATTAACAAATAATGTGAAGTTACATCTAAAAATATGTATCTTTTTGGCTAGAAAAAGATTTGTTATTCACTTAGGGGAAACATGCTTTAATTATAATTAGATTTTAGAAACGTTCACGAAAGAGTTTGTGCGTGTGTTGAATGAACCGATTTATTGTTTTGAGTACTGAAAAATTGAATTCACACCACCAAAAATTGCATAAAGCCAGACGAAAGGCAATACAAAAATCGATAAAAGTTAAAAGATCGGCTGAATGCTTAATTGATCAACAACTAAGTCTGCAAGCTAGACAAAGAGCATTAACGGCACACAACTCATTACTAACGCAATCCTCTGATGACTAAGTTTTCCCAGAGCCATGATCACAACCTCCCCCATTCTATACTTTCCTCTCCGCGCAATATACAGGTTAAACATGTTACAGGGGTACTGATATATTCCCAAACTATAAGTGGCCAAGACTATAGGCCTACTAGACAAGACACTTAAATATTTTAGATACAACCCGACACTGGAAGGAAAACATTTTGAGGAATAAAAGAGATATTTATTATGCCCATCGTATATTTGACAGAGCATTTTCACCAATAAATTGGGAGATAAAATGAGGATCATTGGCGACACTAGAAAATATCCTTTTATCTTTAGACGAATAGCTTTAGCCTTGAACTATGAAGCTACAAAATGATTAGTTAAAACTATAAATTCCAAGTCAGGTGAAGAACGGGAACACAAAAAACTTCGAAAATCAAGTCAGCAAATAATTAAAATTAATAGCTTGCAAGTTGAATGCAAAGAGAAAAACATCGACCGCGCTAATTGCAAACGTTTTTTATCGAAAAAAGTTCGTCTAACATTAGCCTATTATTGTACGCGATAAAAGTAAATAAATACGTCGATTTCAAAAACAACTTCGCAATATTGCAACGTATAAATTATACCCCAGTAGACAGAAAGAAAAATAAGGCTAAGATAACAGTTATATGTTTGTTTAATACTATATATGAAACGTTATTCAAAAGAAATCCACTGTATATGGAAACTGTATACATTTAAAAAGAATATAATATACTAAAACAAATGCAAACGTTTGACAAACAGAATCAAAAATAGTTTGACTAAAGCCTATCGTATTGACAGTAGGTATTAAAATAAACAACATAATACTATATTATCCCGTGCAACGAATCCTGCCCAATTCCAAACGGAATGAAAATATCGAATCTACTCTGATGTTATCGCGATCGTTTATGACGACTGCTATACGTGTATAATAGTGATAAGCCGGCAGTATGCTAATAAGCTTTCCACATTTTACTTATAGTATAATACAGGGCAGACTAGAGGTACATATATTGATGACACTATCAATGAAGTGAACAGCTTGGAAATAGGTACGTTCACACGATCAAGGCGTTGACTAAAACTGGTTAAGTATTAATCAAGAAGCCATACAGCGTCTTTGAGAAACGATTTTTTTCACAATCTAAATACTTTATGAAAGGCTAAATAATCAATAGTATTTTCCATGTGAGCCACTCAACTAAAGGGTCATATTACATGATAATATACAAATAATAATCAAAAAATATATATTAATACTATTTAGATAAAAACTGTGTGCTCATGATATTATATATACTCATTATTATGAGTATTGCAAAATAATCAAACTTTCTATATAATGCAAACATTTTACAAACTAAAAGTGTAACCAATTATGCACCGAATTGATTGAATTTTAATGTAATTAACACGTTACTATAATTATATTTTATAAAATTAATCGATTATAGATTATAGATACACAGAAAGGTTTGCTCATTCATTTTAACACGAAGAAACATGTCGGACGTAAATAATTAATTTAAAGTCTACAGATACAGGAAATGTGATTGATGTTAGTATAATATATAATATGTCTTATTATTTGATTTCAGACAAAACGATGTAAATGTTCTTATTTCAGTAAATTAAATTAACAAAACTATTTATTTAAAACAAAATCTTTTGATACACTTTATTTCATAAGAAACAACGTGGTATGCAGTATTTTAACTATAGGCATTGTTACAGAGTTTCTACCACAAATACAGCATACTTTTTAACATGTATCCAGGTTTTTCAATAGAAATGCGTTTGTTCCCCAGGAGATTGTATAGTTAGATGAAAACTAGTATGATTGTCATTCTAACTAATATAGCATAACATTAAACGTTTTTAAAATATGTTTTATGCTTATATATTAAATGAAACATGGCTAATCATATTATTAAGTCATAACTCATTACGTTAGAGATTAAATAATTGGAAATAGACAACTTGTAATAAACTAAAAAGCAGAATGTATTTGGTATATAGACGGATTACTAATGTATAGATGAAAACGAATAAAATGGAACTAAGCTTCACAAGTAAGCGAATAAAAATAACTTTATGCACATTATATGAGAATAAAATACAATGCTTTAAAAGTAAGGCTATTATGCATTGTAAAAAGTATACTAATAAAAGAAACAGAAGTTAAATGATATTGTAATCGAGTATTAATGAAATGTTACAGATTTATTACCAAGGTTATATCAATTTATTATATTTTGATGGAATTCACTTATGACCAAGTTTATTCCCTGTGTAACACAAATGTGATTTTTCAATTTCAATTGACTCCAGTTTTTTAATTTATCTTGATCATGCCTCTTCTTTAACAATAACCTTCTTCTTGCTGTATTTCGTTCGACTATTGGCCAAAAGAATGAATTTTTAACGCTGAGAAGCTAGCCTATAACTGTCTCTTTTAAAGGGGCAATCTGAAAACATCTGCAGCAAACTGAATAGTAAATATGTAGGCCTACTCAATTTTTCCACAAGTATATCCCTGTATATACCGAATAATATATATATTAATAATAATAATAATATACTCCATAAACTACAGATTAGACATGGATTAAAACAAAAACACGTATGGTCACAATTCATAAATTTAGATAGTGCTCATCAAGTCGATTATTATCTAGGTAAAATGCATCCAGCTATACGTAATTGTAGCAGAGTGAAAAATGAAAACATTCTGTCTTAGCTAAACCTGACACAGACATGGTGATAAGCTTGACACCGAATAGTTCTCCGATGCAATTGTTCTTTTCCACATTAACAGCAATGAACAAGACAAAACACCTCGAAGCAGTGAGACTAGTTAAAAGATTTTCGCTCAAACTATTTATTGGTGATTGTAATGTAAGGAGAAATTTTGACTTGTTTAAAAAGCAAGCTCTTCTATGTGAATAACTGCATCTTTTGGCATCAATAGCAGTGACTTGTTTTTAGTTTCAGTCTTTTTCAACCCCAAGAAGGCAGAACTACATTTTCCAGAGTCGCAAAAGACAGAAATCGCATGAGGACATCATTATTGATAGAATGCATACATTAACATGGAAAGGGAACCATTGGTTTTTCAGTTTGGAATCGTTAGAAACCAAAATAAAAATAGTTAGAATATAATATGTCCATAGTGATTAGAGAAATCGGAGATTAATCCATTAAAAATGTTATAGCAACAATATTATAATAAAACTAATTTCTATATTAGAGTACTACAGTTACACAGTCACGATTAATCTAAAAGTATGTCTGTAGATATATTAAATTAATAAAACACCCGCACACATATTATAGTTGTTTATTTCATGTCAATATTACTACATTGCGAGAATAACTTATCCACCACATATTACTTAATGTTACAATAGTTATCAGCATCGAAATAGATTAAAAGAATAAATAAATAAACAAAAATTATTAATCTAACTTGCATAAAAGTAAATCATTTAACTTGAAAGGAACGTGTGTGTATAAAAGAAAAGTATAACTAAATAAACAGAATTTAGTTATCAGGAAATAAAATATACGATGCGGATACAACGCTACCTAATCACATGTTTAATCGAAGTTATTTTCTATAATATGAGAAATCATACTGTCTGTCACTATAGATTAAACAAGAACAGAAAATAAAAACATAAAATCAAAAATCAATAAATGTAGTATAAGTAAAGTCAAAGGAAAAGGCAATGAGATGGAGTCAAAAGAATAAAATCTACAGG
>JAUZND010033448.1:0-45937 GCA_034780555.1 Coelogynopora nodosa
GTTAAAAATAACTTCACCATAACAACAGTTATACCTCCAAAATTTTGGATTATCTAATGAAATATATTAATAATTATGTATACCAAATTTAATGAAAATCGAAGAAGGTGGACTTGCATGCATTTATCGTTTTGACGTGGAATTACCCATATAGAAATTTAATATTTATTTGAATTTTTTTATAATCCTGCATTTAAGTTAAATGTTATCTTAAATTTTTAAAATACATTTTGAAAATTTGATTCAAAATTATAATCTCTAATAAATTGGGGGGAATAATTCATTATATATAAATAATATTTTTAGAAATTAAAAAATCTTTTATTTGCATTGTCAATAAAGTATAAAAAATAAATAAACGTTGATTATAATTTATAATTTAAAAATCAAAAAATACAGTATAATGCTGTGTCGAATATCTACTTTGTTAATATTAATTGTTGCAACATGTGCAGGAGTAATTTTTAAATAGAAAAAATAATAATAGTTTAAATAATAATATTTAATAATAACAGGGTAATAAAAATAGCTTTTAAAAATTAACTATTTTTTTTAAAGTAAAATTTAATAAAATATAATGTTAATTAGTTGGAGCTTCATTTCCAAATTTTAAAGTTTTGATCAATGAAAGTGATTGTAAATCTGAATTAGGAGTCGAGCCAAAATGCATTTGTAATTAAATTTTGTAATTAAAATTAGTTCTTAAAAAAATTTATTTTTAAAAAAAAGTGAGTAATTAATTATTAATTAATTATTAATCAATTAAAAAATATTTTATCAATTACTAGAATGTAAAATTAATACATTATATTATATACAGAAATTAAAAAATTGCCTTTGTATTTATTTATTTATATACTTTAGTATGTAATATTATGATAATTTTTTATTTTTTATTTTTTATTTTTCAATTTTTAAATAGATGGTTCAAAAAAATTTATAAAAACTTTATTTTCATTCTTTAATATCAGTCGGTTAATAAATTTTAATATTTACCTGTAAAAAAATATTTATTTTTTACTTACAGCAAGTAAAATTGAAAAAAATGAAAAATTAAATGAAATTTTTATTTTATTAATTACATCATTTACATCATTTATAAACTAAGTTAGTAAGAATATTATTATTAGTAATAAAATTATTACCAAGAAATTAAAATTAAATTTTTTAAAATCGTCATTTTTCATTTTCAGCGAGTATAAATTTTATTTATTATTAAAATTCTAATTAAAAAAAAATTAAAATTAGTTGGAGGTAATTTATTATAATAATATAAATTAACTTATTAAATTTTCATATCAGGCCGTAATTAATAATTACTAATAATATGTAAGTTTTTTAAAACTCCTTTTTATTCTAGTTGGTAAATTTGTCACTAAAATTTTCAAAAAGTTTAAAAATTATAAAATTTTAGTTATTGGTATAGTATATAAAAACTAACATTTTTTTATAATTATAAATATATACAAATTTATTTTTAGCCAGTGAAATATTCAAATTTTCAAGCTTTTAAATTAATTTTAAATTAATTAATTTGAATGTTACATTTCTAGTATGTAAATTTTTTTTGTAAAAATATATATAAATATATTAAATATAAAATAAAGACGGTTATTTTGATTTTAAAATATTTTATAAATAAAAATTATTTATGAAAAAATTAGTTAGTAAAAATAAATTTTTTTTATTTTTTTTATTATAATTAATTAGACGGTAAAGAGCTTAAAAATAATTACAAAAATCAACGTATAAAAAAATTGTAGAAATGAGTACTTTTACTATTTAAATTAAATTAAATTTTAATTTTAAATGTTAACATTCGCGAATATTAGTGGGTAAAATAATATATCGCTAAAAATATACATTAAAAATAAAAAATAAAAAATAAAAAATAAACTCTATTTAGAAAGTAAGCATTGTGATTAGGAATTTTATAATTTTATAATTTTATAATTTTATAATATTTTTAGTTGGTAAATTTTTTCATTTTTTCATTTTTTCAATATTTTAAAAATTTAAATTAATTTATACTTTTGGTAGGAGAAAAAAGCATTAGCGAATCTGAAACGATAGACGACAAAGAAATAAACGACGATGAAGAATCTACAATATTAAAACCTGTAGAAACTACAGTGTAAACTACCGAGTCGAGTAACCGGAATAAACAGTCGGAAAACGTAAAAATAAAAAAAATATTTATACATGTACCGCAATAAACTTATATTCAATACGAATTTGGCATTTTTGTTTAGAAATTTCGATCTTTATAGATTTACAAAATTTAAATACGAATTAAATTTTAATTTAAAACGTTGAAATTTCGTTTAAATTTTATCGCAATTGTAATTTTCAACTTTAAGAATTGGCGGGATGAACTCAAATTACTCAATTTACAAGAATCGAATTTTAAAAGCTCTAGACTCAAACATGATAATTCTTGCTTTCCTATGTGCCATCTTTTTTGAAATTTCCTTGTCCATTTTGAATAGCACGATAATTAGCTTTTTGCGAAGAAACAAAAAACTAAATAACCTGAAAAAACAACATTTGGAAGTTAAAGAAAAATTAAAGGGCTTGTCTCAGATGGATGACTTTTCGACATATACAAAATTAAATCGAAAAATGGACGTTTTACACTCTCAATACACGAGAGAACATGGAAGACAACAGAAATGGGAAATTACTCTTGGGATTGGAAATCAAGTTTTTATCAGTTGTATGAGAATCGTTATTTTAGCAGTTTTGACAAATGTTTTTTGGGGTATACCTCTCGTTTCGTTTACTTTTGGCGTTTTTCAAAATTTACCTTACTATTTTACATATTTTATATACCCTTTTGCAGAGTTTATTCAATTTGAAAATGATGTTTACAAGAGTATTGTTGTTAGAAATGTTTGGGTCTTGTTTTTTGTTTGTGGAGTAGCTTTGAAGGTAATAAAGATTTTGAAAAGGGTTTCAAAAAATTTGGCATAAAAATTAAAAAAAAAGTTTTACAAGTTGTAATAATATATATTATTTTTATAATTTTTTATTTTAAAACAATTTTATGCGGTACTTCAATAAAAGCTAATGATTTTAAAGCAGATTTTAATTTAAAATTATAATCGTTTCAATTCAGAATGTGTAATTTAAACTTTTTATTCAAATATTTTCAATTTTAAACACATTTGATCATTTATTTCGTGAAATTTAGATTTTTTATTTAAATATTTTCAATTTTAGACACATTTGATCATTTATTTTATGAAATTTTCATTTTTTATTAAAACATTTTAAAACTTTCTATATTTATAAACATTTTAAAACGTATTTTAAAGTTAATATCATTTATTCGGTGTAATTTTTTCAACTAAAATTAACAACTTGGACCGCTTCTAGTAAGCCTAACATGCTGTTGTAAAATTCCATATTTAGATCGCTCATTCTATCCTTGGACTCTGGCTGTTTTAGTTCCTTTTCTGCCAGAGAATAGAGAGTAGGTTCGATGAACTAATATTAACAATTAATCATTTTAAAATTTAAAATTAAAAAAATATATTGCAAACCATATGTTCGATTTTATCCTCAGAAAAACCAACTTCATTGTCATACTCATTCGTGTCAAGTTTCGTTATCGATCTTTTAGTAAAAACGTAAAATTCCCAATCGTCTTCCACAACTGCTTCATCTACCACGTGTTCTACAAGTTTAATGACAGCATGATCTGGAGAAGTCAGTTTTCCATTCCATTTGGTCCACGAAAAAGCGAAATAAGAGCAACACGTGGCAATTTGTTGGTAAATGAAGGATTCTAACTGGTGTCTTTTTCCTTGAGTTGTTACATACTTTTTAGCGTCACACGATGGAAAAATGTTTACTCCAGACTGTTTCAAGGCCTAAATAAAAAAAAATTTGAAAATTATAAAAAAATTAATAATAATCCTTACATCTATTAGTTTTTGCGGTTTGAACCACACGTCCTTCAAATGTACCAATAGCGACAAATCTTTGTCATTTTCGTTGACTATATATCTGCATACACCATCTTTTATTTCGATTGTGATTACTGATATTGCTGCAGTCACAGTCAATGTGACGTGGTTTCTACCGAGGGGTCGTATATCCCACGATTGGTAAGGCATGCTTTTAAATTAAAAATTTTTTTTTAATTAAAAAATTATTTAAAACGTTTTTACTTTATAATGCTGTCTTGAAAAGTTGCAAATATTCCAAATCTGACAGTTTCAAATGTGATGCATTTTGTTTCTATAAAAGTTATTAATTATTTTTATTATGTTATAATATAATTATATTTTACCTTCATCATATGTTACGATATTTATATCAGAAGTGTCCCAAACCTTTTCTTCTGGGTCCCACCTAGCAATGGTCGGTGCTTGGTATATACAGATGGTGTTAGGATATCTAACATGTATTATATAAATTATTTTAAAAATTATTGTTTTATATATAAACATTTTTACTTCATTTCAATCGCAATCTTTGATTTTTTGTACTGTGTATTGTAATCATCATCTTCAATTTTACCCTTTTCTGAGCTTCCTTCTCCCTTTTCTTTGATTTTCTTTGTATCTGCCTCATAGGGCATTTTTATAATATTTTCTTTCAAAACTAGAAATTTAATTTTTTAATTATTTAAAAATATAAATTTATATTTAAAAATTCAATTAAAAAGGACTTAAATTTAAAATTTAAAACCTTGTCTAATTTCCCATTTACCAGCAGCTTTTCTTGTTTGTGGAAGTTCAATCAAATCAATAGAAAAAACATCATATATATTCCCAATTGAACGTAGATCTACCATGCTGTCTGTTCCCATAAACTCTTCGTAATCATCAGAGTCTTCTATATTTTAGACATTAAATTTATAAATTAAGTTTTAATTTTAAAGTAATCATTTTTATAATTTGTAAAATTACCATCTGGTTCGAATTTTGACCACAATTCTACATGTTCTTGGTCTTCAGATTCTATATCCGCGTTGACTGAAGATGAATCACCAGTACTCTTTTTTTCGTGTTGAGATTCAAAAGTTTTTACTGAATATAAATCAGTCTTTAGTTTACTGGAAGTTGTTGACATTTTTTCAAAATCGTTTCTAACAGTCTGGGTTGTTTCAGTTTCATCATGGTCGTGTTCGGCGTTGGAATATTCGTCTTCCTCTTTGACAGTTTCGAGGTTAAATTCATCTGTGTCTTGTTGAATAATTTTTTTTATTTTTGGGTAGTAATATTCACTTTTTTTTGAATAAAAGTTTGATTTCCATTGAATGCATCTTATTGCACATGAGCTCACTATAAGAAATTTTGGGAGTTTAATGAGAAGAGTCTTTTCTTCATTGAGACTGATCCATGTTTGTCTATGATTAATGTTATACGTGTTTTACATTTATTTCGTATAATCTGTAAGTTTCGATTAAAATATTTTCAATTTTAAACTCATTTGATAATTTATTTACGGAAATTTTGATTTTTTTTGTTCAATAATTTTCTATTTTAAACCCATTTGATCATTTATTTCGTGATATTTTAACTTTTATTCAAATATTTGATTATTTATTTCGTAAAATTTTACTTTTTATTAAAACTTTTTTATTTTAAACGAATTTCATCATTTATATAACTTTTTTTATATAGCGTAAATGTTTAATTTTTATTCCGTATTTTATAAACTCTTTAAAATTTTAGCAACATTAAATTTAAATTAAAAACCTGAGATTATGCGCCACATTCCCCCAAAGATTTACGTGCATATCTTGCCCATAAAAAGAAGTGTTGTAGTTTAGAGTGTCGCTATCTATATTGTCATTTACGTTAATTAGTTCATTGTGGGTGATTTCGTCCAATTTAAACATTGCTAAAACCTCCAATTCCGAAACTACTTCCAAGAAATCATTCCTTTTTGTGTAATAAACGGATAACGTGTCCTTTAAATTTGAAAGGTGATGTTCTATTTTATTTTTAAGCTAGAAATCAAATAATTAAATTTAATATTTTAATAATTTTTACTTTGATAATTTTGGATATTTTTTCCAGCGTCTTTTCAAATCCATCATTTTCCTCGTACATGATTGTGATGAACGTGTTTAACTCCCCCACATTATCAGGATTAGGGAATATTTGAAAATTGACATAGTTGTCCCACTGTAAATTTTATTATACAATTTTTCCAATTAAAAAAATACCTTTTTTGCAATTGCTTTTTGATCTTTTTTCTCCTGAAGAGTTGTGCACTGATGGGAGCAATATTCTTCAAATTGAGAGTGCTTCATTTGAAAATCTAGTGCCTTTTTCTTTTCCAAACTTAGTATGGCGTTCTTTATATGGTTGAATATTTCAATACACTTATCTTCAACATTTACAGAGTCTAGAATTAATTAATTAAATTATCTTAATAGATTAATATCTTACCAATTTCACTAGCATTGGAATCTATATAGTCCGAAGTGGCTACTTTGCTCAGTTTTTTTCGCATGAATCAATCTTCTGGTTAAATATTTTTTTAATTGTCAAGTTTTAATTATTTTTAACAATAATTATTGTAAATATATCTTCACTACAACAAACTAACTTACCGATATGAAATAAATTATTTTAAATAATCGTAGGTGAATACACATATTTGTAAACAATATTCAATATAAACGACAATTTTTAATATTTTAATAATGTTACGACTTTTTAAAGTGTCTAATAAAAAAAAACTAAAATAATAAACCATTACATTTTATATAAAATTTTTTACATTATTTACAAAAATATTTACAACTTATTCAATCAAACTCGTCCGAACTAGAATTATGAAAAGTAGCTTCTTTATAAGGCACGTTCATCGTTTGACAAAACTCTTTATTTGTCACTCCAGCAGTTTCACCACGACCTCTAAAATAACTCTCCATCTCATTCATAATCACGTTATATTTTATCGCTGACACAAGATTCATTTCGTCCACTCCAAAAGGAGTAACTACAATTTCTGTGAATAAAACACATTCGCTCCTTTTTTCGTCAATTAAACAGGACGTTTTGTGTATATCAAGTCGATGAAAGTTTTTAACGCTCTTGTACACACCATCTACACCAAGACAAGCAACGTTTGTAAAATAACCATTTAAAATACACTTGAATATCAAATCCAAATCTCCTTTACATGAAGTTGACGTGTTCCACTTGTAGCGGGATGTTACAATCCTATTCAGCTGAGATCGGATTTCTGTAGCGCGATGAAGAGCTAAAAAACAATTATTAAAACAGTAATTGATTTTAGAGGTAGAATAATTTGAAATAAATAATAAAAATATTATAAAAATTTAATTTGTATAATGATGTCAAAAAATATCGCTCAAAAATCTATAATTAATTAATTAATTTATAGAGCTTCATCTATAAAATTTTCAGTGAAAACTATATCTTTTGGGGTAATTAATAATTATTAATTATATACGAATATTTTGAGTCACTGACTAAATTGATGAAATTAATGAATTTGGTTTATAGTTTACTAATTGATGACCTAAAATGTATATGATAGATAGAATTGAAAACAATTGAAAAAAAATGTTGATAAATCAAGAATAATATCAAAGTTTGTGAAAAAAAGTAAAAGATAATAGAAAAAATTGAAAAAAGGTTGATAAATCAAAATTTTTATTAGTATTAATAAATTATATTTTTGCGAATTTTCAAAAAGATGTATGTTTTTAGATGGTTAAATGATAAAGAAAGATTTATTTTGACATATTATTGTAATTCAAAAATTTCCTTTGTAATGAAACAAAAAATTTGATTTAATTTAACTCTCGTTTTAATTGATACATTTTTTCAGAATATTGAACAAAAATAAATTAAATAAAAATTAGAAATAAATCAAAGCCGGCAAGAAATGTGTATGTTCAAAGTTCGAAAAAATTTAAATTTTATAATTCACTTACATTTTAGCATTGATACAAAGTTCAACATATAATATTTAAATTTTCCAAGTGGGGAAATGATGATTTATTGAGGTATTGCTTATATTTAAACTAGAAAATTTAAGTTACTTGCAAGTAATTAATACCCCTTATTTATAAATGAAAAACCTCCATAGTTTAAATAATTCTGCTGCGCCCAAGATTGTTCCATGCCATGCTCCACAAATAAATTATAAACGTTCAACAATGAAATGTGATCTCCTTCTTTCACACAAAATTTTCTTTTAGCGTCTTCCGCTCCTCTTCTTCGGTTTTTTGGCTGTTGGAAAACGCATTTTACTTGCAATATTGCCACCAAGCTCAAGATTTCTTCCAAACACTCGTGTATATTACCAGCATACAAAACCATCGCCAAAGAAGCATCTAAAGGTACGTTTAAAATAAATCCACCAATTTCATCCGTGAGCTTGCACTCATTATTCAAAATTTTCATTGCGTGTAATTTTTCTGCACTAGCTTTCACAATGTCCTTATTCAAAGGACAGATAAGAGGAAAGTTGAAAATTAAATCGATTTTTAGAGATTTTAAACAAATGAGCACTTGTTCATTATTAGTACGTTGAATTTCAGGAGGACAAGAGTCGTCTAAAGCCCGATAAGCATCTATAGTATATAAGCGATACACACACCCTTCTCCAGTCCTACCAGCTCTCCCTGTCCTCTGAATTGCAGACGATTTGGATATAGGGACAATATAGAGGGACTCAATGTTTGATTTTGGATTGTAGATTCTAATTCTCTCAAAACCACAGTCAATTACATACCGTACATCCTTTACAGTCACTGAAGTTTCAGCAATGTTTGTAGACAAGATGACTTTTCTAGCATTCCTCCCAAAAAATTGAAAGGCTCTTTGTTGCTGATTACGAGACAGACCGCCGTATAAATATACCACTTTAACAGACATTTTTGTCCTCTTTTCCCATTCACTCGTCTGTTCATTCAATAAACCAGACAGGTGGTTAATTTCGTCTTGTCCCGATAAAAATACGAGTATTGCTCCATTATCTTTTTTAGCATTGTCTTCATGGATCATTTTTATCGTAGCTACGGCCTTTTCAATGTAATTAGCTACGGCAATGTCAGAATGATGAATTTTGACGTCAAATTCTCTCCCTGCGACATTTAACGCATACGATTTTATACCAACGTTTATATTCTTTTCAACGTGCGCCAAATTTTCTTTCTTGTTTAAATAGTTCATAATTTCTTCTTTATCCGAAGAAGCAGAAGATATCACAAGTTTTAAATCGGGTCGCGTCGTGAGAATTAAATTTTTTATCAAGGCCAATAGCATGTCGACATGCACAGAGCGTTCGTGAACCTCGTCAATTATAACAATTTTCGTAGATTTCAATTCAGGGTCGGAAATCATCATTTTTAGCAACATACCATTAGTCACATAGACAATTTTAGATTCTGCTGGACTAAAACACTGATCAAAACGAACTCGATATCCTACCAATTTTCCGAGAGGTGAGGCCACTTCTTCCGAAACACGAGCTGCTAAAGATATCGCCGCTATTCTCCGTGGCTCAGCAATCAAAATTTGCTTTCCCACGGTCCACCCAGCTTCGTGCAGATATTGAGGCAATTGTGTACTTTTCCCACAACCCGTTTCTCCCGTCACTAAAACAGCCTGGTACTTTTTAACCAAATATAAAAACTTTCTTCGATATGAATAAATAGGCAAGTTTTCTCGGTGTTTATAGACTGGTTTGCTGCCATCTGCATTCTTTGAGAATGAAGAAAATTCGTCCGCTCCCTGATCCTTTTCAAAGCCAACTCGTGTAAGAAACTCGGTCATGAAAATTAAAAATATTTTAAAATGAAAATGAACTTTATTCAATATTCCCATGACAGTAAATTGTTCTCTCGTATTATGTTTTTTATTAACGTCCCTCGACAAATCATTTGTGCCATTAAGCGAGGTTTAGTTCCTCTGAAAAATAACACTCGCCATATTACGAAATTTAACGAAAAGGCCGATTCTGACGATTTGTCCAACCAACCAGAGGTAAAAAACACATTTTTAATATTTTATATTAAATTATAGCCACTAAAACCTTATCAAAATCTACACAAAAAATGCATCATTTGCCACAACAAAATTCATTTAAACTACAAGGTGTATTTATAAGTTAATAAAAATTTTCAATTTATTTTTGATTTACAATATTGTTTAGAATACTCAATTATTGAGTCAATTTGTATCTCCCTACACGGGAAAAATTCTCAAAAGAGACGTTACCGGTTTGTGCATTTATATGGAAAATCGAATAATCCAACTGATTGAAAAGGCCAGGCGATTTGGGTTAATGCCAGTTACAATTAGAGACCTAAAATACAATAATAGCGTAAAACTTTTTGATTACGACAAAAAGTCCATTTACAATTATATAAAGGTTAATTGATTAAATTTGCCAAATTATCTTCCAAGCTTTTGACTTGTTCAGAAAGCATCATCTTAAATAAAAATAATATTGTAAAAATTTTAAATTAATTACTCTAGCTGTAAATATCATTTTCCGAGCAGCTTCATAAGATATATTTTTTATCGACTGGACAATAATCTTTTCATTGCTATTTGCAATTTCCTTAATGGACTTGAAACCATTCTGCATCAATTCTCTAGCTCTCGCCATTTTCACCCCACCAAGTTCCAACAATTCTAGCAATTCTGATTCTGCGCAAGTCGACAATTTATTTGCCACATAGGGTAAAAGTTTCTCATAAAACCACAAATCTTCCCTATTTTCGACAAATTTCACTAGCGCATATGCATAATTCGCAGCAATGGAAAGTAAATTTTGAACACTTCCTCTGTGAATATCGTACATTCTAGCCACAGTCCAACAATCTCTAATCTTCCACACATCATTCAATATTATCGCACAAAAAAACCGACGAATTAAATCATCTTTAGAAGGAGGTAAACGAGATCCACAAGATTTTTTATGAATAAGTGTTTCCGTTATTCCTAGAAATTTAGCCACCTTTTTATCTGCTGGTGGTAAACTGTCAAATTTTTTCATGTAGTTCATCATGTCAGGTCTAATATCAAATGGAAGTTCTGCAGGTATGACGAGATAGAGCATATGTAGCATATTGTGTAAAGCAAGAGACTCGGAATGACTAATCAAATTGGCCAAAACCACCTTAGCCTTACTCAAGTTTATAAACGATGCTATAGTAGACCTTCCCAGACTAGTTACAATCCACCCATCTTCCTCAACTTGAATCAACTCATTCCCCACGAGACTACCAATACAATCAGAGAGAATTGTATCGATAGAGGAAGACTTTTTTTTTTTTGACAATTGGAGATAAAATAACGTCTTTTCAACAATTTTTAAAATGTCTACAGTCGTCTGTTTTCCTAAAACCATGCATGTCAATATAAACCTTTTAAGTCCCATAAACGTATTCAACTCCAAGCAACTTTGACAATACCTTTGTCCTTCTCTGACAATATTGATAAACTTGTTTTTCTCATTTTCATTGCTAAGGATGACAATCGAGTCTCCCTTTTTGTCTATACCTGCTCTACCTGCTCTACCAGACATTTGTTTATAACGTTCATATGTGATAAAGTTTTTAGCAATAAAAGGGGAGCGAATTATTACTCTTCTAGCAGGAAGGTTTACGCCTGCTGCAAGTGTAGATGTACAACAAATTACAGATATAACGCCTGATATATAGGCCTCTTCAATTGACTTTTTTTCGTCACGTGAGAGTCCACTGTGGTGGTAGGCTATACCCATTGGTATAGTTTTCAAGAGAACGGGGCAAATGTTTCCATTATTGTCGGCTTTGAGGGTTTCAATTAGTTCCATTTTTTCAGTAGTTTTTACATTATACCACATGTTGCAAGCTTGGCTAGTAATCATGTGGGCTACGTTTTCAGCGTATTTTTTTGTGCAGCAAAAGATTAAAACTGAGTTTTCTGGGACAATTTCAGCTACTAGGGGGAAAACGCTTTCTACGTCTGGTATTGGTTGTATTGCACCAAAATCTTTTAAAGATTCGGAATGGGATCTATTAAATTTGTTTTTTAAAATTATCAACAATTATAAAAAAAGTATCACTTGTAATTTTAATACAAAATTTAAAACGTGAAAAATTAAATTCTCGAAAAAAATATTGAAAAAATGAAAATAAAATCTACTGTATAAAATATAAAATTTTGTTTTTTTATATTTATACATTTTTTATAAAAAAAAGAGAATCGAAATATTTATAAAATGGGGGAAAATTAAAATTGGCTAATCCACATCAAAACGATCAATCGCAGAAATTAATATTTTTACATTATAAATCATAAAAACGACAAACTTTTACTAATCAAGATGTGATAACTCGTATTTCTATATTTGTAAGGGGTTGGAAACTATGACTACTTATATTTATCACATTTTTTCATAAAAGTGTATTTATCATATTATTAGAATTGTTAAAATTTTGAATATAAGTGCATTTAACTAAACATAAAACAATTGCAATAAAATAAAATGGGTAATATTTTTAGTATAAAAATTATAATTATAACACAGATCAACACTAAAAAAAATTATTTTTGAATAATTTCTATAAAAAATTTATTTAAATATTTGAAATATTAATCATAGAAATAGATATATTTAAATGTTAAAACAGTTTTTATTTTAGTTGGATGCAGCTATATCCCAAACTTGGATTAATTCTGAGCGTTTTTTGTTAATTATTTGAAAAAAATTTATAAAAAAATACTGAAATCCGTTAGCCATCCTTGAAGAATCCTTCGTCTTACTCATACTATCAGAAACTTGAAAAGAATAATCCAATATCGACTCGTCATACTTGTTAAAATTCTTTCTAATTTTAAATACATAATCACCCAATTTAATCAACTCGTCCAATTCTACAGGTCTATAATTGTCAGTAAAAACATGAGCCCTCATAAACTCTCCAAATTCGTCAATATTACTTATAGTGGCAGACATGCCAATCAATTGAGTCTCTGGCGCATGTATCAAAACTTTGGTAATTAATCCTTCAAGAGTACAGCTTCTATCGTTATTATTACCCAACATGTGTAATTCATCAATGACAACAATTCCAATAGAAGAAATGCGTTTACATTCTATAAGACTGGTAATAACCAAATTAGCCTTTTCAATAGTACAAATGTATAAAGTTTTCTTATCCCTCCGCAATTTCGGTGGAATAATTCCCCGATTTCCCGAATAATCCTCCACTAAAAATCTAAACTGCACTCCCAATTCACTCAAACTCTTTACCTTCTCTTCAACAATAGAAACATAAGGCAGGACCATAATTGCGTCCATGTGATGATTGAGAATAGTTTGCAACATCAACACTTCGGCAATCAGCGTTTTTCCTCCACTCGTAGGTACGCTATAAATTAGATTCTTCCTACTTGTCAAGCAAGGCAATAAAAGACACTTTTTCTGCCAATTGTAGAGTTGCGTGACTTTTTTAATTTCCAAAAAACACTTCCATACGTTGCAAGGTAAGTTGAACGTTGTTTGTGTAGATGAGTCATATTCAGTGATACTTTCGTTGACATTGAAAGTACGATTGGATGAATCATTGAAATTGTCAAGATTTTGTTTAGTGGAATTTATTGTAGCGTCCTTTTTGCTTTTTTTAGCATCGGGGGCTTCTTTAAAAAACTGATCACAAAACATGTCATAGTAAGAAACGTTGGCACTATCTATTTTATTTTCACTTTTATTTGGTTGAGGCACAATTTCGCTAGTTTGAGAAAAGGACAAGTCAAAAGAGTCGATCGAAAGGAGAGACGAGTCGGCTGGATGGAGATTTAGTAGTTGGGAGTCTTGCGACATTTTTTAAATTTTATAGTATATTAAATTTTAATTTTAAAAATTCTTTCAGAAACGCGCAAATCGATGCATTATTATAAATATTATAATCATAAATTATAAAAATTTCACGTTGTTTTGACAATTTAAATTTAAATTAAATTTTGTCATTTTAAAATATTTCCATGGATATAAATTATGGCAAGTTTTCAACATATCCGAGTACTCTGATTAAAGTTAAAATTGCACATATTTACTGTAGAATAAATTAACATATGAATTTCATATTATGAAAATTAATAATTACGGCCAATTTATAATTAATTTACAATTAATAAAATTCGGAAAAAAACACGAAGCTAGATTATATAGCTTAGTGTTCAAAATAATAAACGCCGTTGAAATTTTAAAAAAATAATAAGAATTTTCCCCACGCTTGACCAATATAATGAGTGCAATAAATAATCTTAGACTTGAAATATTTGTATTTCCATAGTTCCTTCGATTATATCGATCAGCATTAGGACAAAAAATTCAATTTTTACACATCTGATCATTTATTTCGTGAAATTTGGACTGCATTATTTATTATATTTTAATTTAATTACTAAGTAACTCTTGTATTAAAAAGTAATTGTTACCATCTTTTTCACAGTTATTTTTTACTTGTGTAAAATCAATTTCAGATAATTTAAAGACATTTTAGTTTTTTTCATAAAAAACTTGACCTGTTGATTTGACCGCTTATATTACGCGAAAATATTTTTCTGAAAACTATGTTAAAATTTAATATAAAATACGACAATAAAAAAAAATGCAGATTTTTTTATAATCAGGAAAGGCAAATAGTTCACAAGTACATTTGCACTAGATCGTTACAACCTTTTAGTGACATGTTTCAGTGATGTATTTTATTTACCAAGGTTTTTAGAATTCAACTTTATTAATGCAAATATTTAATTAAATGTAAATCCGTGTAAATGTTAATTATTATAAAAACTAATAATTTTGCCAAATTAGTTTTTTTAAAATTATACATAAAATATACATATCTTTCGAGTGACGTATTCAAATTTAATATCCAAGTGGTCTAAGGCACACTTTAAAAATAATGTTAATGTCACAATTTTAAATTGTTTTTTTATTTCTGTATTCAACAAACTACTAATGACACAATATTCACGAAATATTGTTTGATTTTATTCAACATAAAAGAATATGTTATTTGTACCCTTTTTGGATAAACTTCTGTAACTTTTTTCTTTCTGTATCAATCGTTTAAAAAATTAGCATTCTTAATGTTCATTATAATTCCATTCATCTTACACGTTTGGTTGTTTGATTTGTCGCGATCTTGCCCATTTAACAAAATTGAAATTAAAATTAAAAAATTGGTACTAAAAAAGGTAAAGAAAAATATCGAATAAAATCTTTTTTATTGACGAAAAATTAATAATAAAACCTCCACTTGTTCACACGAAACATCATCACATGTCATACACTTGATGACACTCGATTCGATCCCACATGCTATCAAACTCGGCAAAAGTCCATTAAACAGCCCCAAAACACCTTCCTCCTTAAGAATATGACCAACTAAAAAATATCACATTTTAAATATGCAAAAAAAGTCTCAAGTGTTTATTAAAAATTTTGGATTAAAAAAAATTTAAACTATTAAATTTTAAAATCAATTACAGTAGTTGAAACTGGATGGATATACTGCATACGGTTTCGATGTAAAAACTGAGTATTTAGTCTTCATTGGAAATGGACAATATCCCATCTAACCATGAAACATTATAATTTTAAATACATTTTAAATTAAAATTAAAATTAAATTGTTAGTTATAAATAAATTTAAAAATAAAAAAACCCACTTGTATCAGTGAAGTGACATAATTCGCCGGGTGAAAAACCGACGTTTTAAATGCACCCAAAGCCATTTTCGCATAGCGATTATCAAACTTTTTACACAACTTTGTACAATCTCCAATTTCACAGTCAGGCATTTTTTAAAAAATACAAAAGCTACAAAAAGAAAATTTTAAATTTATGTAAAAATTATTTAATGAATTTTCAATGTCGTCCAATGCAATGAAATAAAAAGTTTAGTTTATTAAATATTTATTGTGCTCAAAAAACCATAGTAACGATTTATAAATTTATATTTATAAATATTAATTTAAAATTGTTTTGGTTGATTAATTTTTGAAATTTGCGCATTAATTATTTAAATTAATATTATTTGAAAGAATCAGGTGGATACGAAATAAGAATAAGGTTATCAGTATCTTATCACGTAGATAAACCCATAAACCCATTAAAGAATTTAATTATACGCTGTTGGAAATGACTGGATTTGTACTAAAATTAAATCTAAATATCTCAAAGAATCTCTTCTTTACTTTAGAGCTCTATAGTCTCTAGCAAACTTTTCATATTATTCCTACACCAATCGTATAATAATTCTCAGCTGTTGTATAAAATTTACAGAAATATAATTTACGCAAATTTATGAGCTTGGAAACAAACTATTGATCAACAGTTGACATAAATACCGACAACAAACCTTACTACATTGGACTTTATATTTTAGAATACGGAAGAAAAAGATTATCATGCAGGTTGGTATTTAATTAATTAATTATAATTGACATTTTACTGTTATTTTTGAAAAATTTAACATTTTAAACATTTTAAAATATAATTAATTTAATTTATGTTAATAAATTCACATAAACATCACCGTTCACTATATTTCGCTAAATTTCCAGAAAAGCGTAGCTACGCGTAGTCGAGCTCTTAGATTTTGCTCATTTTAAAAATATATTGTTCAATGTGAGTAAATGTGCAAAAGTTTTTTTATTAAATTTTCAATTAATTAAAAAGTTAGAAAAGTTAAATTTTCATTATAATATTGTTCACTACGTTTTTAAATTACAAAATATGGTGTTAAAATTTTGTAATGTCTATATAATGAGATTTATTTATAATTAATAAACGAGTATTATTATGGGGAATTTTTTTTCCTTTTATGTTTATCAATTTTATGACTTTTATCAGCAATTAAAATTTGTATGTATAAATTCAAAATAGAAGGGTTTGGAACACTGCTAAAAATTTTAAATTTTAATATGTACACATTGAATGTGAATATTTCTCAATGATTTTATTTTTTCGTTGGTGAAGTGATAATTAGTGCTTAAAATTGAACTATTAATTATATTAATTTAAAAATCAGTTTAAAAAAGTTCATTGTCAATGGTTTTTAAAAAGTTTTATAAAAATTGTTCATAAATACTATGGTTATGAATAAATGAAAATTGTTATTTCATCTCATAAGTTATGAGACCATCATTTCACCAGATTGAAATTTACAGTATTTAAACGTGGATGTTGTATCAACATTGTCTTCAAATTTTAGAGTCTTTAATGCGTTTTGAAATTTTCTCTTTTCGTACCTTTGGAGGGCCATAATTCATTAACCGTGTACTTTTTTGACTAATATTTTCAAAATATATTTATACGTACATGTTCTACCAATATACCAAATTTGAAAGAAATCCAAAGACCCGAGTGTACACCGTTGGCGAAATAATATTAACTATATTATAATTTATAATGAACTTGGTGTAAATATACGAGTAGGAGTCTAAGAGAAGGTTATTTGAAAATTTGACAACTGAATCACATTTTAGACACGATATTTGAACTATTAACTAAATTTTTATGGTTATAACTTTTTTTAAAAGAATTAATGTTCACTTTCAAGTGATAAAAAACCAAAAAAATTTTTATAAATAATTATAAGTATACAAAAGTATAATTAAGAATTTTTTATAAGAATTATCTTATAAAAAAAGTATACAATTTTGTTGTTGTTGTAATTTTTACATTACTTAATTTATTTTAATATATAACAGTAAAAAAATTATTAATTTTTTTGAAATATTTGAAATATATTGAAAATTTCTTATGTAAGAAATCTAAATAATTTATTTAGTATCTTTCTGAATACAGTCAAAATTTTGTGAGCAGTGTAAATTCTACAACTCTTCCAAACTCAACAACAAACGAAACAAAGAAATTAAAAAAAGAGAAAATAAAGCCATATTTTCTGTGGTCTGATGGTTCTGATTCAAATTCTTCCTCACGTATTGATCCAGTAATTTTAATTGGAAATGCAACACAAGCAAGTAATGACATTGCATATTTTTCGAGGCGTTACTCTCACTTTAAAGAAAAAGTAAATACTCAAGATACAAAAAATAAAATTGAGGTAAATTTCAACATTAGGCTAATAGTTAGCAAAATTAGCAAATATTCGTGTGTAAATATTACATCATGAGGATAATATATATAATTTTTAGGATGAAATTGTATCTGTTAATAAAGTAAAGAAACGTGCTGCAAACATGGGTAAAAAATGTGGTTATAGGAGAAATTCTCCACATATACATCATTCAGGGAATTACTGTACCTGTAAAAAAATAAAATGTTATTCTGATGAAGATTTATCAAGAACAAAACCTCAAAAAAATGAAATTAAACACGTAAAAGAATGTATAAAGTCAAATTCGTGCAAGGAAAAGAAAAATGATGCCTGTTTGTTATATAGAGCAGGGATACCGAGCAAAAGACCAAAGAAAGTTACCGAATTGACAGAATATCAAATGAAGTATGACCATGTTCCAAAATTGTTAAAAAAGAGTGTTGAAAAAAAGTACATGGAAAATAATCTCACCAAACCGTGCAACAAAACGCCAAAATTTAAACTTAAAATGGAACAAACTATTATTGAACCAAAAGAAAAACCAAAAATGGTCGATTGTGCTTCAGTTATGAACCGTTTAAAGGAGGAGAATAAAAAGTTAGACGTTGAATTATCCAAAGTACAACAACAATTGAAAAATTATGATTTGTCCACGTGTGAGACACAAAAATTGCAACATTCAGTGGGGTAAAATTATTCAATTAAAATTTAATTAAATTAATAAAAATTAAATTTTAGAAATTATTCTGAATACGCTGCACACTTTAAATCTCCTTTGGAGTTTAACTATGATAGGGATCATTTTGTGGAGGTACTTTTTTATTAAATTAATTATTAAAATTTTTAAAACATGTTAGAAAAAACAAATTAACCATGATGGAAATTCATGGGTTAACCAATTTAATGAATTAAAAACCCAAGCCAGAAACTATCGACTGAATTCTCGAGGAACAAATATTTTTAGCAATAATTATAATAATGTCGTCAAAAAGACGGATGGAGATAAAATGAAATTGTTAAAAAAAGAAATTGTAAAAAATGTTAAATGTGTATCTTCTATCAAAGAGAAATGTTGCAATGCGGCTACTCAATATAGTGTCCAAAGCACGGGGTCGAGTGATTGTAGGGTCAACAAATGTATGTGTCAAAAAGATTGTGAATCAAACAGTCAGTATTCCAACATTGATTCAAATTTTAGCAAAAAAAGTCTTTATGGAGATTCTCACTTGAATACTATATCTTCGAGAACAATTTTTGAAAATTATGAAAAGTAAAAAAAATAAAATATATTTTCTAGAAATTTATAGAAAAAAATATATTTTAAAATTATTTAGATGTGAAAATGGAAGAGTTCCAACCCCACGACTGGTAGAAACTTATAAAAAACCACTACGCCACCATTTGGACAAAACTACCCCAAATCAAGGATCAATACTGACTTCACAAAACATGCACCGTGATTTAGCCGTAGAACTACTTAATCGAGCTACACGTCGAAAGGATGAAATTTTTAAAAAGCGAGAAAATACGTTTTATGTGTAATTGTTAAAAACATATATATATAATATAAATTTTACCTATTTTAAGTCGCCCAAGTTTATTATTATTTAAACAGCAATAGTGTTATTTTTTATTAGGTCTTTTGTTTGAATTTTGTAATTTTTTTTCCTTTTTATCAATGTATCGTTTCTAAATTTCATAACATTTTAATTAAAATTTATTCATTCATTACTTGTCGACCGGTGAAACGTTTTTTGACAGTTTCTTCATCAGGATCTATGAAAAATAAAAATAATCATTAAATAAAATACCATTTTTAAAATAAATTACAAATTTGTTCGACACATGGTTGTAAAGGAACACTTGGAATGGATTCTTCATTAATTATACAATTTTCCAAAGATACTTGATCATTTTCGTCACTCTCTATTTAAAAATTTAAAAATTAAAAAAAAAATATTATATTTTAAAATATACCGTTTATGAGGTCATTTTCTAGAAATTCTGTCGAATGCTTCAATTCTTCAAACTTTTGTTTTATAGGTTTCAATGTTGTTGAAACAACATTGCTCGTTTTGTCTTGTGTCGAGTTTTGCGCTTCATCAGTATTTAGTTCTGGAATTAATTGAAAGTCGTTGGTTTTTGTTTCTTCTTTTTGAATAATGTTTGGTTTTATAAAATAAGGGATTCTTCCTCGCTGCCAATCGTTTAAAACCATTTTAGCAACACATGTTATATCTGGAACGGCACCCTGAAATAAGATATATAAAATAAATATTTAGAATTGTTTTTTTAAATGTGTACTTTTAACAGTTTTCCATATTTTCTAGCCAATTGTTCCAAAAAATCAACGTAATCAGTCCATTCATTAATTTTATAGTTTTTTCGAATATACTCTGGACGAGTACGATTCAACAACTCTTCAATGTGGTATTCAGGGTTCTTTATGTATTCAACACGGATCTAATTTTTAAATATTAGGGAAGCGTAATAGTATTTTTTTACAATCGATTTCAACACCATGCTAGTTTCATCTGGATCACAGGCTTGAACGACTCCAGGACAATCAATTAAAAATATTCTCTTCATTAATGTTACATATTGCCACACTTTTGTTTGTCCCGCTATAGGAGCCGCGGAACAAACTTTCTTTTTCCTTAGAGTGTTGATTATGGAACTTTTACCCACGTTAGGATAGCCTATAAAGCCTACACTAATTTGTTTTCGATTTTCATGCAATTTAGAAAATTGTCGCAAGAGTTGGATGAGAGAACCTTTTCCAAATGAATTTGTAATACTAGCATGGAAAGCAAGGGTGGGATATTCTGCAGAAAGAATGCAAATCCACCGTTTCTAAAAAATATTATTAATAAAGTTAATAAAAAATAAATTTTAAACAGAGGTCTGTGATTATTATTATTATTGCAATATTTTTTTACATTTATTCTTTATTTTTTATTAGAGTTTATATTTTTGATTACATTGATAAAATTTGATGTCTTAATTTTTTTAATTATATTTGATGTTTTTTGATTTTATGTAAAAACTTTTTTTATTTTTTAATTCGAATTTGGTTAAAATTTATTGTAAAATTTTTGTTCAAATTTGAGTTTTTTAAATTATATTTTAAATATTTTTGGTAAAAATTTGATTTTTTTTATTTATAAAAAATTTGCTGTGAAATTTTTCTTCAAATTGTACACATTTTGTCATTCTTATCTGACAATTTTAAATTATATTTACCGTTATCCAACTAGGAACCAAATCGCACTTATTGAGAACGAAAATCAAATGTTTAAAAGGCTTTTCAGTCTTTAAATACTTCTCTATAGAAGGAGATCTCGTTCCTATGGGATCTCTAGCATCCAAAACTTGAATAATTACATCAGAAGAATCAATCACCTTATAAAGCTCATTCCAAATCCTTCTACTTTGTCCGGCTTTCATGTGAACATCAAGAGTGGCCTTTTGCTCTCTAACAACACTAGTTCCATGAGTTTGGTTAAAGTCCATATCATTTTTTTCATCATAATTATGAGCTCTAGTTTCCACAGATTTCGAAAGCTCCTTTTTAAAAATAATTTATAAAATTGAATTCCATAAAAATAAAAAATTTACATTGATACTTGAAACAGCCAATTTGGGCCGTTTACGTTGAGATTTTGGTCCAAAGGTGGTGCTATATTGCTCAAAATCCAAAATGTGACTTCTTTGTTGCTTTCTCGACTCATTCAATAACGTTATAGGTAATCTAGTTTGTCGTAAAACAACTTGGTACGGATCTTTAACAACTTTTGTCAGTTCCTTTTGGAAATTTTGAAGAGCGGCTTGTTTAATTACACGAGTGTTTCCTAAAAATATTATTTAAAATTATAATTATTCATTATTAATTACCGAACCACTTTCTATTTGGCTCAATTCTAGATACGGTTCCAGAAGCTAGAGTTCCTTGATAAACAGCTTCTCTCGTTATTTCGCCTTTTCGATTTCTAAAGAAAAACTATATTATTTTCAAATTATTCAATAAAAGATATATCTACCTTGTTGGTTTGAAATTTCTGTACATTTGCAGTCGTTTGATTGTCGACTTGTCTCTTTTATTAGTGTCATTTTTATCCACTTGTCTGTCTAAAACGAAAATTAGGTGAAAAATGGGAAAAATTGAGTGTAAAACTTTTTCACTTTTTTATAATGCGTACCTGGATTCATAGGATGGTTAGATCTGTTTATTTTGTCCTTTGGACCTTTCCTCTTAACAGTAAGGACCATTTTGATTGTAAAAATTAATAGAAATTAAAAATATAATTAAAGATAATTTATATAGCACGTGTTGTTTTTCAATTTGTATAAAATAAAGATTATTTCATTTTAAAATCACCAAGACGATAATCAATTTGCGCATTTTTTATATTATCGATTATATTATAAATTGAATTTGTAATAAATTATTAATAATTTTATTAAAAGATTAAACATGTCGGACGACACTGAATTTGGTGCTTACCAAAAGTATAAAACTCTTGCCAATGAAAATTCCAACCCACCTTCAAAATTCCTTATGTTTAAAATGGCAGATTCCTATCTAGTTTTCAACAATGAGGCGAAATTTGTCGTGAACGATATTCTAAACACGAATGATTTGTTAAAAAGCTCGACTAATGCGGTAAGTTACGACAATAAGGCGGAAATATACAATGTAGCATACCTCTCATCCTTTAGATACTCTGCCGTAGTAAAACACGTTTTATTTTCTTTGCGTGGGAAAATTGAAGTTTTAAAAAACGACACTATTTCAGGTATTAAAAAATGGACAGTTTTCAAAAAAGGCTCATCTGGCGATACTAGCCAGTTTGAAGATGTTTTAAGCGAGTATTTCAACGCTTCTCAGAAATTTGGAATAGTTGCCATCGACGTGAAACTTTCACAAACGGAATTTCGACAAGTCAATGTTGCATTTCTGGATCAGTTGAATCAAATTTTCAAAATCACCACTTTTACAGACTCTGATTGTTTGTCCAATCTACAAGCTGTGTTGGTTCAATTATGTCCTCAAGAGGCCATTGTGCAGAAGGATACTATCCCAAGATGCTTGGATTTGTTGGAAAAGTGTAAAATTGTAATTACTACAGTCGACAAGCAGTTTTTCAACGCTGATGCTTTTCTACATGATGTGAAATTTGTAGTTGATGCAGAATCGTTCTCCTTTATCAAATGTAAATCTCTGAGCGATGAAATGTTTGTCAAAAACATGTCTAGCACGTGTGCTCTTTTAACTCAATACAATCTCGTAAATCTAGCGAGTGATGAAATGGAATGTGGTTTTTATTCACTAGAAGAATTTTTCCATGAAAACTACGTACGGATAGATTCTACAACAGTAGAAGCCTTGAACCTATTCCAAGGACCGATAAAGTCAACCAGGGCAAAAGACGAAGTAAAGTGCATTTTTGATTTGCTCGATAAATGTAAAAGTATCCAGGGAAAACGACTTTTAGCAGATTGGATGAAACAACCTCTTCGTAATGCTCATGACATTAATGAGAGATTAAGATTAGTGGAAATTTTGACAGTGGATTGTGATGTCAGAGAGAATTTGTACGAAAACTGCCTCCCTCTTTTGTCAAATCTTTACACGATCTCTCGATTCATGAAGAGAAAAAGAATGGACATTATAAAAACGATACACGTATATCAAGCAGTAAAAGGTCTAACTCACGTATATAACGCTGTGATAGATTCCACCGTCGGTACAAACGATCATGTCTTTAAAGAGAATATAGTAACCCCACTAAAAAATATTATTGGAGGTTTTGAGCCCTTTATGCAAATGATTGTCAAATTTATAGATTTTCAAGCTTTTGACAGTTTTGACGATAAAAAACGGTGCATTTCTTGCAATACAACCACTAGTCTTTTAGAAATGAGTAAACGTATGAAAGTCATAAAGCGTAATGTAGATTTAGAGTATAAAAACATTGACAATACTGTAGATTGCAGTGTTATTTTTGAAAAAAGTATTGAAAATTCAAACGTTTTATTCTTCTGCCGAGTCACGTTAAAAGAATTGCCTAGCGTTAAAAAACTCGTAGATGATGGTACTTTCAAGTACGTTGATAGTAATAAAGGTGGTTTGAAGTTTTCAAACGATATTTTGGATCAATTGAGCGATCAATATTCGGAAATTAAAAAAGAGTATGATTTGGAACAAGATGCCATAGCTGTAAAGCTCATTACCGTGACATATGAATATTCAAACTTGTTTCAGCAACTGGTAGATTTGTCGGCAAAAATTGACGTTTTGACAAGTTTTGCTATAATTGCAATGGAATCAAACCCCCCTTACTGCAAACCTAATGTATCGATTTTGGAGGAAAGAAGGATTATTTTGAAAAATTTACGACATCCTTTAGTAGAAGTGCAGAATCATGTGGAATATATTTCGAATAATGTTTATATGAAGGACAACAAATTTATGCTTATAGGAGGACCAAATATGGGCGGAAAATCAACTTTTATAAGGTCTGTTGCATTGGCTGTGTTTTTTACGCAAATTGGGTGCTTTGTGCCCGCCTTAGAGGCAGATATTTCTCTCGTGGATTCAATTTTGTGCAGGTTGGGGTGTAACGATTCAACTGGATTGGGGATATCTACGTTTATGCGGGAAATGATTGAAATAAATTCCATTATAAGATCAGCTACTAAAAATTCTTTGATTATTATGGATGAGATTGGTAGAGGAACGTCTACTTATGATGGTTTTGGGTTGTCGTGTGCGATATCTCAACATGTAGTGACGGAGATTGAGTGTTTTTGCTTTTTTGCGACACATTTTCACGAATTGGGTATTTTTTTATATAAACTTTTTTTGGTTATTTTGTTTTTTTGTTGTTTTTTAAATATAGGTAACCTTGAAAAGGAATTTCCTTGTATAAAAAATTTTTACATGGACGCGCTAACTGATAATAACGAATTGATTTTATTGTACAAATTAAAACGTGGAATGTCGAGCAGAAGTTTTGGGTTGAATGTTGCTGAAATGGTACAATGCGATGAAAATTTTTTAAAGGTTGATTTCGTGTTATTTTTTTTATTCTAAAATTTATAAATTATTATAAATATTATTATAGATTTCTCGTACAAAAATGAAAGAGTTTGATGAATTGTTTGAAGATTACATGAATGTTAACAAGGTAAATTTAAAAAAAGTTTTTTTTAATCCTTTTGTTATTTTTGTTAACATTGTTAAAAGTCGATATTTGTGAACTTTATTCTAGTTGAATTTACCTGGCTGGTATAAATTTCTATACGAATGTAAACAGGCTACAGTTGGTAATCACGAGAGTGAAAAAATGGATAAAATGACAAAATTTATTTTTTCAAGAAAAGAGGAAATTTTCAAAATATTATAAAATTATTATCAAGTGTGTAAAATATATATTGTATTTTTTTAAATTTTCATGTGTACTCTAGAGCTCTGTAAATAAAATTTTCTAATTTTTATTTCGTTTGTTTTTTAACTATTTTGTTGCTCGTGCACTTTAAAAGGAGAAATGTCGTCCAAGTAAGTGTTATTTAATTTATATTTACGGGAATTTGTGTTTCTAATTAGTAGTTTAATTTAGTATGCTTTTTATAGATTTATTCTAAAGATAATCTAAATTTTATATAAATTTACATATAATTTTTTGCTTTGATTTGTTTTATTTTTTAAAAAAAGTACTTTATTATTAGTAATAATTTATTACAAAACACTTTTTTTTTTCCCGTTTGTGTTAATAATAAATTATTATTTAAAAATCTTGTTGATGGCTAAATATAATATTATATTATATTATTAATATATATTATATCATAACTTTTGTTAATAAATGGTCAATTTCAAGGGCTAAGAAATGCTAATTTTAGCAATTTATTTTAGGATCTAAAATTTAAGTATTCTATTGTGATAATGATGTTTTTTATAATTATTTATCAATTTATTTTATTAGAAAATCAATTTTTTAAAAATTCAATAAAGTAACAAATAGAGTTATTGAAAGAAAATGCGTCTATTTATCTATCGAACAATTTTAAATTATTATTTATAACATGTTACATAAATGTGAAATTTTAAATATTTGAATTAAAAATAATAGATATTGTTAATCATTGATGCAGTTTTCTCATAAATTTCTGGATTTTTAAAATTTTATTTTTATAAATTTTTATTATTCACTTTTCACTTTAAAAAAATTTTTTTAATTAATTTGAGTTTTGTACTGATATGTATAATATATATGTATGTCTTATTTATTTTGTGCGTATTGCAGGTATGTTTTTGGAAAATTTCCAATTCAAATACAAATAGCGCCATTACTTGCATTTGAAGCATTTACTAATTTTTACCATTTTTTCCAAAAATTTAATATATATTTTATATTAAAAAATTTTAATTGAAACTTGAAACTTGATCATAATAATTAATTATTCATTTAAAATACAAATTTATTTTTCCTAAAATCAAAGATAATCAGTGATCGAACGAACATTAATGAACTTTTTAAAATTAGTTTTAAATTATTAATAAAAAATGCACGTGATATTTATTTTTTCAAGATTCTAAAATTTAGATATTCCGTGTATATGGTACAAATAATTATATTGTGTAAATAGAAACAGTCAATCTAGTTGGTAAATTTTGTTTGATTAGAAACGGCGCCATTTTCAGTACGCGTACTTTAAAACTGAAAATGTTTTAAAAATAACACATTGTCGTTATTTATAAAATTTTAATTTTCCGGTACTATTTTCATCCACAATTTAAAATAAAGTGACTCAATTTATTCTCTGAAAATTGATCTGATAAATTATTCTAAGTCGATATTATATTTGTTTAGCAAATTGAATTATTTTTTGTTTGAATATTACCACTCTGCAGAGCTATGTGGAGAAATCTACTTGATGTAGGTCGGATTGAAATTTTACTTAATAAACATTTGATCATTGGCAATTCATTACTGTCTAAAATTTCTAAATTATGTACTATTTTTACAGTTATCCTGGGTGTATTTTTATTAACCCTGAAAATAATAAATTCAGAATACCACTGTACAACAATGCTAATGTCGATACAGGATTTACAAACGTTAGTGGAATATTGGGAACACATGATCCTCTTTTGCAAAGTTTGAATTATAATGCGGGTAAAATAAAAATTAAAAGAAAGATTTTTTAAATATGAAATGTTAATTTAAATTTTAAATATTTACTTGTTAGTTCGAGCTTATATGTCTGAATCTGAATGGCTTTTTGTATCATCGAGCTTTTTTTCCATGTACTACAGTCCTCAAAATGTCGATGCAATGCATTTGATTAGAAATCAAATTGTAGCCGAATTATCCATGATTGATTATCAAGGATGGACGCCTAAAAACAACAATAGTTACAAATCTAGAAGGAAGGACATTAAATGTAAATTCTGCAAGTCTACTTTTGATTCAAAGGTATTTTTTAAAAAAAATACTTTTATTATTCAATTATTAAATTATATTTTAAGTGGGACAAATAAATATTTGTGTTAACTTTTAGAGGTTTCACCATTTAGTCAATTTTTTAACAATCTTTGAATAGCATAAATTGTAAATTTCCATCGGTTCTAATAATTATTTATAGTTTTAAATATTGGATGGTTATTTTATGAAAATTTGAATTTTTTGAACAATTCTTTTTTCAATCAATTTAATTTCTACAACAAAAAATCAAAATCTTTAGTTGTTTTTTTACGAAAAAGATTTAAAATGATTATTTATATTAATATTTATGAATATTCGATGGCTATTTTATGAAAATTTGAATTTTTTGAAAAAATTATATAGTTTTTTCATTATTTATTATGATACATATTTTTGTATAATAAAAATTTAGAACGAAATGTGGCTACATTTAGCATGTCACATGGACGTTACAAAATGCATGCAATGTCCCATATGTCCCTTTTTTACAGCTCATAAACACCACCTCGAATATCATATAAGAAACCACTACTTTCTCAAGCCATTTAAATGTCCTTCATGCAGATATCAATGTGTAAACAAGTCCATGCTTAAATCTCACTTAAAGTCTCATTATAGGCTGGAAAAATGTCAAAAATGTGGATCCTTAGCTGATGTAATTTAAAAATTATAATAAAAAAAAAATTATTTAAAAACATTTTTAGAATTACTGTGTTCATCAACCCAGCTTTCTCATTGGAAACGATAGTAGCGTTATAAAAATATCCTCTGATAATCACGTCACTCACCTCTACACTCCCTATAATAAAGGAAGATATATAGACGTTAGTGACGACAAAAAGTACAATGTATCGGTCTTGGATTACATGTACTCTGATTTCAAATCTGCCAACATGGCGAAATATGGAAACGAACAAGGTGAAGTTAATACAAATGATAAACAGGATATTACTGAAAATGATGTACAGCAACAACCATCTCTAGACATTAAGCCCATGTTAGTGGACCAACTTTTGGAAAAAAAAGAAGAAAAAGACTTGAAAAATAAACTGGACTTGAATTATTCAGAAATAGGCAGTGAAGGTAAAAACATAATAAATCTTCCAGATTTTATGATGTCTACTTTGCTCGTTTTGGAGTGTATAAAATGCAATGAAAAGTTGCAATCTATCAAACAATTGAGTGAACATACGTGTAAATGTCAGCCAGATGTAATTGATCAAGATAATGCTCAAAATAAAAGACGGGCAGATTCATTAAACACAACAATAAGCAAAGATTCCAACGATTCAACAGTAGGTACATTTAACAATTCTCAAGACAGTTCCAAAAAGGCAAAATTGTCGAATGATGACGAATTATAAAATTTATGAAATATAAAAGTACCAAATCATTATTTATTAAGTTTCTAACATTCTAATCAGCAACTACTTTATTTTTCATAAAACTTTGGTATTTCGTAGCAATTATTCGGCTATAATCTGAGGCATTTTCAACCTCGCTTCTCGTGAGCGTACTTGTTTAATTGAATCTTCAATTTAATCATCTAAAAAAGTTGTGTTTATAAAATATATAATAATAAATATTTTACCAACTACAGAATCTTGAATTTAAATATTAATTCTTATTTTAATTTTTAAAAAAGTTTAGATTTTATGACTAGACAGGTTGTGGAAGCATTAGTTGCCCCAAATGTTAATTTTAAAACTGAATGGGAAAAAATTAACCACGATATCAATTTTCAATAATTATTATTATAATTACGAGTCGTTCAAAAGAATGATTTTATCTATAATTTGGTCGTATAAATCAATTTTTCAATTCATTATAAAATTCATTGGGAAATTTTTTTGTTTTGTCTAATAATCAACATAAATAACATTAAAATGCATCATAATATTTATTATGATAATTTATAGAAATTATAAGAAAATCGGGGCAACTAATGCATCTTACTAATTCGCTAATTATTTTTTTTAAAAAAATCTAAATTATTAAAAGAAATAATACATCAAAGACATTTTTCTTAATTTTTAAAATCCACTCTGAACGAGAAATAACCTTGTTTTTAATTTTATCTTCAAATTAATCTGATGAGCTGGCTGTTGTTGTTTTAAACACGCAGCTCGTAAATTAATCTCGTAAAAATGATAATTGTTAAATTTTTGTTAAACATTATTATCATTCTTCAAAAAGTTAAAATTTAACAAAGTCCATCACAATTTAAAACAAATATTCACTTTTTTAATTAAAATTGTATTATAATTACTTTCCTAGTACTGCTATTAATTTTAAAAATATTTTTTAAAAAATACCTCGGGGTTGCAATAAGCAGAAACTGTAATAAAACTGTTGAATGCAAATGTAATGTCTTTAATCAAATACCATTTTTTACCTTCACCTTGTTCATACACTCTATATCTGGGCGCGTATTTTCGCAGACTCGTTAAATGGGTCAGATTTTGATTTTTTTGAATGGCCTGTTGAACCAAATTAATGTTTGATCTGTCGCTTGATATTTGCAAGTCTTTGAATGAAATTGGACTCTTCATCCAGGCGTTGCCGATTTTTACATCATTGTGGAAAATTTCTCTACTCTCTGAAAATTGATAAATTATATAAAATTATTTATTTTTAAAAAATATTAATTTATGTTTTTTAATCAACCTTTCACAACAGTTTTGTCTTTATCAGGTAATTCAATCCAAACCTGCAATTTTCTATCAAATTTGTAGCGGAAATTGGAAACTCTAAAGTTAGAATTATACTTTTAAATATTTAAATATTAAAATTTAAAATATGATAATTAATTAATAATTACTTCATAAAGCTGACGCTAACTTTATATTCACGTAAAAGATACAATTCTGTTATTGTAAATTCCACCCTTGGGAAAATTTTTCTTCCAGCTTTGAGAAGGATCATTTCATTAGTAAGCTTTCTTAATTTTTCCCACATTTCTTTATGCATCACATTGATAATTTTCCTTGTTTTAAAATCGGAGTCTCTCATTACATTTTCACAAGGTAACATGATTCGTTTGTATTCATTTTGCATCTTAGTTACATCTTCCAGTGTCATGTTTGGATATTGAGGTAATTTATGATTTATGTGCAGAATCGGGTCTTCAAATTTGTCTTTTTTTCCAGTAATTATTACATTCTGAGGTTTAATCAATAAAGTGCTCGCATTTATATTTGTTAATTGGTATTTCAATACATAGCTTTTTATGTCATTGTTTCTTTGGGCGCAATTGTAATCAAAATAATAATTTGGCGTTTCTTCATTTCTGCAAAGTGAATTGTTATAATTGACATTTAAAGCATGAATATTTGAAGTTTGAAAATGATTTACTTTTAGTGGTGCTTTTTCAAGTTTTCTCAATTTTTTTAACGGCTTACTTGGTGTATTAGTGGTGCTGTCTATAAATTCTTTATTTTTTCCTCCCTCGAGATAATTTTCATCAAAATTGTGAATATTCAAAGACATTTAGATATTTTTTAGTTTTTAATGTTATTTCAATGTGTATTTTGTAATAATGACGTTTATAATATTACGTTTGGCGTACTACACCTTTAAAATTAACATTAAATGTGTACCAGGCCCAATATTCAAATAATTTCAATTAAACCGCCTCCATTAATTATATATATCTGTGAGATATATATCACTAATTTATTAGTACATCCCAAATTGGGATTCCCAATAATTCAATATGTTTAAAACGGAATAGATATTCTTGACAATCATTATTGGTTCAAAATTATACGACACGAGTAAACAGTTCCGACATCATTGACTTGTCATTAATGCTAACTAAATGAACCAATAATATTGATATATAGTTTTAAATGAATCCATTGCAATGTATTGTTATAATGAATAAATGTATTATTTAAGCTTTGATGTTAACAGTGTATAATTCAACCAATCAAATAAAGAACTAAAATTTAGTTACTAAATTGTGAATTAAAATTGTTAGTTAACTAAAATATAAAATAAATAATAAAATTATTCAAGAAATAAATGATCAAATTTGTTTAAAATTGAAAATGTTTGAATAAAAATTATAAATTTCTCGAAATAAATGATCAAATGTGTTTAATATTGAAAATAATCAAGAAAGTCCATAAAATATTTTAAAAATTATCTATATTTACCATTCCACTTGTAGTCATACGGACTGGCCCATCTTCTACATCCCATAAAATTATTTTCCAAGCAATACTTGAACGTAAAAATGTTGAAATTATTATCTTCAATTTCCTTTTCTTTCTCGATTTGCAAATTCATACTTTCAAAAGAAACAGCTTCCGCAGCAAACGGTAAACTGTGCGCAACTGCTTTAAGGTGTTTTTTGGCTTCATCCCATCCTATTTGACCACCAAGTTCCATAATAATTCTACCTTCTTTTATAGGAGTAGTGTAGAACTTTATACTACCTCTTCCGCCTCCTAAAGTTGCACCAGCTCTTCTTTGAGTACATGGCTTCCACGGTGGATCAATTCTAAAAATGGCAAAAGCGTCCCTATTCATTTTGTGAATGTGGGATATTATAGATTTCATTGTTCTAAAGTGGTGTTGACGCAATTGTCCCCCTACACTAGCCTAATACAATTTAATTAATGTTCAAAGCAAAAAAAATTACTCGAACTCCATACTGCCGATGAAGAAGTTGATTATGTACCAATTCTGGACCTCTTATCAAATCCAATCTTTTAGTCTGTTTTAGCATCAAAGATGTGCCGTGATTTGGAGGGGTTTTGGAAACTTGGGGCAATTCTTTGCTTTCATAAGGTGGGTAAATTACGTCTTTTCTGTATATTGAAGGTTTCCAATTTTTTACGCCATTTTTACATTTTATAGAGATTGATCGACTATAAATTGATTAAATTAATTAAATTAATATAATTTTATATTAAAAAATGCATTACAGTTTGAGTAATTGTGACATTTAAAAATTTCAGAAATTTTTCTCCAATTTTTTAAATACCATGGAAAAAAAGCATGAATCGAACTTTATAATTTTATAAAAATTGTAAATTTGGATATATTATAATGGATTGTTCGATAAGGTTAGGTGATAACAATACGAGATTGCCAGGTGAGATTTTAAATATGTTTTTTTATTAAGATATTTACATCTATAGATCACGTCATTTTGTATGGCCGATTGTTTCAAAATTTTGTACCTGAATTAACCGTACAAATTACCTACAAAACTGGCAAGTATATAAAATAATATAATGGCATCTAATATAGGCAATTCTTCGCCAGTAAAGGTTAAGTTCATCATTATAAACTTTTTAATAATTAAAATTCGTAATTGATGCTGAAATTTAAACAACAATTAAATTACCAATTCTAGCACATTTTTTTAAACACTATCTAATATAAATAAGCAAATGGAAATAAAATTTATATGTGTTCATCGTAGGTATGTACGAACATAATAATAAAAAAGTTAGAGAGAAAGATTCATAGGATCCTACTTTTTTTGCGTCACATACGTTACTGTGTAGCGATAAATTTAATATAGAAATTATATTAAAAATTTTTTTAAAAATTTAATTTACATTTTACATAAATTTATGAATTTTTAAATCATCTGACTTATAAATAATGTTGTATTTAATAATATTAATATTATTAGTTGTTTCAACTAGGGATTGCAATCTCGGTATTACCGATTTCGGTAATACCGGTATTCGAGAAAAAATAACGCCTTATAATTACCGGTAATTTTTTGAATGACGGTAAATTACCGACGGTAATTTTTGAATTTTTAAAAAAATTTATATTGTAAATAAAGTTTGTATTTTAATAATAAACTTTTATCTTAAAAGTTATAATTTTATAACACGTTGTGCATATCAGATTCTATTACCGCTCATACGTTTTGAAAGATTTAAGCGTAATTTTTAATATAGATTTTTTAATTTCATTAATATTTAGATTCCGATCGTAATGGAGTATTCTAATGTGTGGGACTATTTTGAAAAAAAGCCAAATTGTGGTGTGTAAAGTGGATAGATGTAAAAAGATCATTAAAACTTCAGGTGGCAGTACCAGTGGACTACATGATCATCTAAAAGGTGTACACAAGGCTTGCAACAAAAGAATCCATAATTCTGATTGCGATTCAACAAAAAAGAAATCCATGAAAATAACAATGTTCATCAAAAGAGAAGTTGACGACTCTCTCCCAGCCATTATATCACGAATGATCGCCAAAGATGGACTCTGTTTCAGTATTTTTTGTACATCAAATGACCTAAGATTATTGTTGGCATGCAAAAGTATATTGCCTAAATCTCCAAATTCAATAAGAAAAATGGTATTTGACTATGCTGTAAAAATTAAACGCCTGATTATTGGAGAAATGTTGACAATTAAGAAACAACATAAATTTAGTCTCACTTTAGATGAATGGACATCAATTAGAAATCGACGTTATATGAACATAAATGTACAGTGAAAAGAAATTTTGGAATCTTGGTCTTGTTAGAATGGAAGGATCAATGCCGGCAGATAAATGTCTCGAAATTGGCAATGTTTAGGCTAAAACTAGATGATTTTATTTTACTACAGATGGTGCAGCAGTGATGAAAAGATTTGGAAATTTATCAAATATTGAACATCAGCTATGTTTGGCTCATGCTATCCAATTAGCTGTTGTTAAAACTCTTTATGATGTAGACCTGTCTTCAGTACAATATTTCTGACTTCGAAGATTATATAATGGATATATTTATAAACCAACTGGAAGATACGATTCAATTACCATACTCAATCAATTCATTAGTTTAAAAAATACGTGACAGAGTGAAAATCTTTCGAAGGTCGCCCACTAAGAATGACGCCCTTCAGGTATATGTATCTGCTCAGTTCAAAGAAGATAAAGTACTTATTCTTGATTCTAAAACAAGATGGCATAGTTTATTTAATATGTTACAAAGGTTTTACGAATTGCATGATTGTGTGAAGAAATGTTTGATCGATTTAAAAGAGAGTTTTACTATAAATGAAAACGACGTTGAACTTCTAAATGAAGTTATACATGCCCTGCGTCCAATAAAATTGACCGTAGAAGCACTATGCCGTGAAGATGCAAATCTGTTGACTGCCGACGTAGCTCTAAAATTTATGTTGCGACAACTTGATTCTCAATCTAGTCTTCTGAGCATAGAATTATTAGATACGTTGATTTTTTATTTAAAACAAAGAAGAACTTCACTATCAGATGTGCTGTTTTTTCTACATAATCCTCATTATGAGAGTATGCGAGAATTTAGCCTATTTAATAATCTCTCTAAAGCTTCAATTATTAAAAAAATTAAATATCTAACAAATTTTAATGTTTTAAACGAAGAGATAATTATAAACACAGCAGTAATTGAAGCAGAGCCTGTAAATTATAATATTTCTATGAAGGAACAGCTGGATTTACAAATTAAAAAATTAGCTGATCCTATCAATGAACAAATAATGAAACCCAAAACCGGTAATATTTGTTATTATATATATATAATTAATATATTAATTATTATTTTAATTGCATAGCACTACTAACTGAATTAAAATTATTTACCGAACAAATCGTCAGAGGTCCAATATTATCACACTTATACAATTCTCTACTTTCAATACCACCAACATCTGTCGAATCAGAAAGGGCTTTTTCAGCCGCAGGATTACTATGCATAGCTATGTACCAAAATTAGATCTCGCCTATCTGATAAAAGTATTATTATATTATGTTTTTTAAGAGCATATTTTAAAAATGTAATAAAATAATACAAATTTTTACCGAAATTACCGGTATTACCGATTTTCACATTAATTAATTACCGAAAACGGTATTGAGAATTATTTTCTTAATTTTTATTTTATTTTAATTATATTTAATTTTGTTACTTCGATGAATAAATACAGAATGGAATAGAAACTCTGGAAAACTGGCCTAGCCAAAGCCCAGATTGTGTTTGATAGAATTATTCAAACAACGTTTGATAGTTGCTATGTTTATTGTTATGTGAATTTGTGTTTGATAACATGCTGGTATTAAGACTTAATAATTAAGTTAATAATTAAACTTTTATATTGATTTAAATTTAGATCTCGTGAATACATTTACAATAAAGGAACTACAAAAATTGTAAGTCAAGAAGAGATTTCAATCATAGACTTTTAACTCATTAAATTTACCCTTGTTTAGATATATTAAAA
Organism: Coelogynopora nodosa; assembly: GCA_034780555.1. Taxonomy (NCBI): domain Eukaryota; kingdom Metazoa; phylum Platyhelminthes; order Proseriata; family Coelogynoporidae; genus Coelogynopora; species Coelogynopora nodosa. The sequence continues at coordinate 35,791 of JAUZND010033448.1, forward strand.
AGTTGCTGTTCGCAAAACTTTGTCAAATCTTTAATCTTTTTTTCCTAGTTATAAATGTATATTTTTAATATTTTATATAAGAATTGTGCTATGTCAAACTCGGATGAATCATAATCGGAATTATTTGTTTCTATAACGCATAAAAATTTGTCACGGTTGATATTAAATTTTAAAATGGTGAAAATTTTAAAATTTAAAACAGAATTGGAAATCGAATTTATGTTCGAATACTTGAAAGAAGGTAATCACTATCTTTTTTATTTCAAAAAAAATATGTGGCATTTCGTCCACTAAAATAAATTGTACAATTTATAGTTGTTATATAAGGTATTAAATAAAGGAATATATTAAAAAATGCCAACAGTGCCAAAAAGCCACAAGATTGACGACGGTGGCTCCTTTGAAGGCTATTGGTACAGAAAGGCCAAGGTCGAGATATTAAGCTGACTGTGTCTCTGTTACAGTATGCTGGATCTAATGATGGATACAAGTTTATTTTGAATCTAGAAGACTGTTATTCCAAATTTTTGTGGTTCTTTAAAATAAAAGTCAAGTTTGCAATAGTAATAAAGGAAAAATTTGAATACATATTTCAAACTGTGGGCCCCCCTGAAGCGCTACATACAGATAATGGTAGAGAATTCAAAAACGCTGACATCGAAAAGTTATGTGAAGTAAATGATTTTGTATATAATATTTAAATGATTTCTAGGATTATATGGTTAATTTTGTACACGGCAGACCAAGGAACCCACAAGCTCAGTGTCAGGTAGAAAGGTGTAATCAAACCATAAAAAGGTATTTTAAATGAAATGCAATTATTTGGTATATTTATATTTTAGATGGATTGGGAAGTCTTTGAATGAATCAAATGGAGAAAATGTTTCACCGCGGCGGATTTATTTGTTAGATGGCGTTGTGTATAAATACAACATTACGATGCACCGGGCACACAATACGACGCCATTTGAAGTTTTACATGGAGTGAAAGGATATAATATCAATTTTAAAAAGATAGATGATACTTTAATGCCATCTGAATATCAACTTAAAATGATAGAAAATGCCAATAAAAATGTGACGATTCGAAAATTTAACGTATTTTTTATATATTTGTGTGATAATTGTTTTTATTTAGGCAGGCGACAAAGTTTTACTTTTAAAAGATTTTGACAATAATACAAAGACAAGGAAAGGTGCTTTTGAGAATATTTATGAAGATGACCATTATACAATAATAGAAGTCTGTCTCAACAATAGATATAAAATTAAAAAAATAGTCAATGTTTATTTCTATGTATGAAAAACATTAAACTTTATATTGAATAAATTTTTCAAGTAATTTAAATTAAATACAAAGTGAAATCTTTTCTAGGTAATCTGAATTAAAATTTTTGTACTTAAATTTAAGTTAAATGAAGTAAAAAAAATATTATGCATGATCTCTCTGTCTTTGTAATTCGAATCATGTACCTCAGTTGTCTATGATATATTTTTTTTAAATTTATCAGTGTTCAAAAAAATTGGAAAAAGTGCGAAATACTGAAAAATGAAAGATGAAAAATATGCAAAAGTGAGATAATTTTGAAGACAAGATCTATGAGCAGTGTATTATAGATGGTAGATGCAGAAGTGAAAGAGTGAAGATAGGTAAGAGAGTGAAGGGGAAAAAGAGAGTGAATGAAGGGTGAGGGAAGGAGAGAGATATAATTTCATAAAAATAATAATTATCCGAGTTTGACATGCAACAATAATTAATTAATTTTTTTTTCTCACTAGCGTGTTTATTTCATGTTGAGATTCATCGATATCTACTTGTTTTTTCCGAATGTTTATATTTATCATATCTTTGTCCTTTTTCATTATGACTTCTGTTTCTTTACAACTCATTTGTAAGGTGTTAATTTCTGTTGTATTTGTGCCACTCATTTCTTCATAATGGTCGTTTATTTCGTTGGCTTCGCTTAGTTGATTATCTAGAACTTGTGAGATTGTGTCAATGTTCTATTTTTTATAATAATTATTCTAATTACTATTAAATTTTAATAGATATTTTTTATTGTGTTTACGCTTTCGCAATTTCTATCAATCTGACTCAAAGTGTGATATTTGTCGACGGAAGTAGTCATGCTTTTATCGAATGATATTTGATCCGTTTTGAGCTGTTAATTTTTTAAAAATTATATTAATTAATGCAATTAAAAATTTACCTGTTTATTTACAATTTTTAGCTTTTCATTTTCAAAGTGAATTTTGTGTATTTTGTCAACTGCGCTTTTTATAGACATTTCTTTATCCTTAAATGACTTTCTATTATTTTTTAAATTTTTTTGGTTAATTTTTATATATTTTTATTACGTTAATGCATCTTTTTTGCTGTTGTCTTGAACTTTTAGTTGGAGTTTATTAAATTCTTGTTCTAGTAGATTGAATTGATGGCTCTTTAATTCATTATGATGTGCTAGTTTTAATTCCACAGCATTATTGAGTTTGTTGAGTAATTTGTTATATTGGAGTTGAGAATATCTAAGTATTTTTACATATTCTACACTTTCAGATTCGTTTTCTGGTTGCATTATTTTATTTAAAAATTTTAGGTGGCTTATTATAAGTTATATTGATGTTTTATGTTTTTTACGGTATTTTAAAATTGTCAAAATAGATATTTATATAATAAAGTAGCTAACTGTGTAAATATTTGTTTTTTTCACAAAGTTCTTCAAAAAAGACAGATCTATGCTAGATTCTGTCACATTTTTTTGAATTTATAATTAATAAAAAGTATAAATTTCACGAAATAAATGATCAAATTATATGTGTTTAAATTTTAAAATAAAAAAATACATTATTTATAGTCACAAAAAGCCATTTAAATATTTATTTTTAATCTCCTAGACATAAGAGTAAATTTTTCACAAAAAAGTTCAGGTTTAATTGTTTATTAATTTACAAACGTTGGCAGCTGGATTCTATATAATAATTATATATTATAATTTGAAGTATTGCGTTACCTATTAATAAATAATAAAACTACATCAAAAAGTGTATAACCATCAAACTGGGGATTTCAGTTTTATTTTAATACAAAATATATCCATTACAACAGCCTCAAAAGTTGAAATTCAAATGGACAATCTTTTAAAATGGTGCAATTCCTTCAACAATCAAAAAAACACAACTTTTCAAGATTTGAACGATTTCGACTTTATAATTCAAATTCTAAAACAAATTGATGGAGAATATTTTAACGACACTTTTTTATTCTACACATGGAATCAAAAACACAAATCACTTATAAATTCAAATCCGCTCTCTATATGGAAAATTCTTGTAACCATTATGAGCGGATATCTTTTAATTGTCCATAATATTATATCGTACCGTCCAGATGCTTCAAAATTACTTTTAAATGAAGATGAAGAAATGTTTAAATTTTATTCAAATTTAGTTGGTTGTGCCGTTTCTTGCAAAAACAAGAAGAAATTTATCAACATAATTATGAATGGGTTGGAAAATGAAGACCAACAAGTGATTAAAAAAATTATTGAAAATTTCCTGAAAAATAAAAGTCCATCCATGACTGAAAAGGTGACTTTTCTCAATAATTACATATCAGAAATGAATAGCATAATTATTGAACAGGATGGATTAATTTTTAAAGTTTCTGATGATTTAGAAAAACACATTGAATACAACAAAGAGACTGAAGAAAATGTGTGTAAACTGGAAGATAAAATTTTGTTGATGAATAAAGAAAAAAGCTCTGAAAAGGACCAAGAATTGAGACAATTGGTTTGTGAAAATGGAAAACTAAAGCACGATATTGGCTCTCTTCAAAATGTGCAAATGGACCTAAAACAACAATTGGATAAAACGAAACCATCTATAGAATTTTCTGAAAAAAATAATTTAAACTTGTTGCGACTACAAAAAGAAAATGAAAGAATTTCTGATTTGTTGGATGAAGCTTTACAAGACAAAGAAGAATATGAAAAGATGAAAATTGCCGTTCAACGTATGTACCAGACGGCAGCCTTAAATGCAAGTTTGAAGAGTGATTTAAATGAAATGGAAAGTCAATTGAAAGAGTCTGTTGAAAGTTATTTTAAGCTAGAGCGGGTATATTTTTAAATTTTAACGAAATAACTTACTTGTACAATGTACAGTAAAGTCTCGAATTAGTGAACGCAAAATTCAGAAATTTTCTTACTAAGATTTTGCAACAGACAAAAATACAGTTGATACTACTAAAATTGTTAGTCAAATAAATTTGCGACTAAATTTACCACGCCGTCATTTCGTGAATAAATAAAATTTCACTATTTCGAAATTCTACTGTTGTACCATTGATTTCAAAATACTTATTTTTTTGAATTATTTTAACTTGTAATTAATTTTAATCAAAATATCTCATTTTTGCTTGTTTATAATATTTAATTATCCGATTTCATTACAATTATAATATGCCAATGAATATATTTTCAAAATATCAAGAGATTCTTGAGTAACTGTTGTAGGAGTTCAAATCTAGAAAACAACTTCAATTATTAAAATAATTTTTTAGTAGAATTAAAATACTACAAATATATATTTAGGAAATTTTTTGGAAGAGTAAAATTTATATTTTTTGAAATATATATGAGTCATATGACATTGTGTAAATAAAATTTACAGATAAACTAGACAACAAAAAAGTGAATAAAGTAATGTCTCGTGTTTATGTACAAAACTTTAGTTATTTACTTGTCTATTTAGTTTTAAAAATTGACAATTTTGTTAATTAATATATGAACATGACATTTTTATTTGTAAAAACTCAATTTCTGTAAAGCTATATACTGATGATGTTTTTCTGAAAATATTGAAAATCTACTGATACGTTTAGCTGTTAATTTTCACACTTTTAAGCGTCATTTTTTATTTCTCATATTGAAAATAAATATTTATACTTATTTATCACAAATAAATTATAATATTAATTATCAATATATATTTAAATTAAATAATTTAATCTACTGTAAAAAAAGAAATGAAATGGAAGCCAACGAGCGGATAATTTTTGAAAATTGTCTGAAATAAAATAAAATTAACTTTAATTAACTTAAATAATTATTTATGAATTGATGGAATAAAAATATAAAAAATTAAACAAATTGTTAATTTTTTAATTCAAGGAAAGTAAATCAAATTTGCAACACAAAGTGGACGTAGAGAGGTTAAACTTAAAAAACAGCCAACTTGAAGACGAATTAAAACGTAATTTTAATTTTTAAAATTGAAAATGGAAATAATTTTTTTTAAATTTTAAGTTTACAAGGACAAATGTGATACTCTTACCTGTGATTTAAACAACCATGTTTTAAAACTAGACCAATTGGAATTCGATAATTTAAAATTAAACACCAAAGTGAATAAAATATCCAACAGCATTTCTTTCAAGATTAGCGACATTTGTAATAATACTTTAAATGACGACAAAAATGAAAATATCTTGGATGATGTACCAGTCATTGTGAGAGTTAAAATGTACAAGCTCGAGTCTGAAAATAAACGACTAAATTTACTCTTAAAAGAAATTAATGAAGAGAAAAATTTCAAGTATGGTTCATTGATTCAAGGTTACAGGGAACGGTTGCAATATTTGGAAAATACAATGTATATAATTTTTTTACTACAATTTTTAGTAAAAATTTAAATAATTTTAAATTGAATTTTTAGAGCTGTTATAAAGACTGATAATTTTAATTCTGAGAAAGATGTAAATTGTCATAAGCCGCCTAATAAAAATGGAGTCATGTCGCAATTATTGGCTCAAAACTCATATCTTCAACAGCAACTTTGCAATCAAAAGTGGAGAAATGAACAAAGTGCTGAGAGGCACAAGAGTGTCGTGGAAAAGTGTACAAAGGTGGATTATTTATTATTTAAATTAATTATTTTATTTAAATTTAAGGCATTGAGAGTGTATAAAAGTTGTGATAGACAAAAGGAAATTGATGAAAGGGATATGAAAATAAAAAATTTACAAGTGTGTTTTAAATTTATATTTTATATTTTTTTAAAAATTATTATTATAGCCTATATTTAATTTATAGCGATTATTTATTTTTTAGGAAAAGTATGATTACTTGATGCTCAATACTGGTACGATGGACAAAAATGAAGTAATTAAAACTAAAGAATTATAAAATTAATAATATATTAATTTTTAAATTTTAGAATCTCCTTTCTACAGCTAAGGAGTTTACTAAAGAGACTGATGCTAACCTAGATGCGAACACTGTGAAGGTCGAGAAATCAGTTTTAAAACGAACTACACCTCAATCTATTTTAAAAAACAAACAAGTCAAAAAGAAATTTTGCTCAAAGTTAGTGACCCCTCCTAAACCAAAAAAGAATAATATTTAATTTTATAAATTAATTAATATTTATATAAAATTGAAATTGAATTATTAAATTAATTTTTAAGTTGATTATTATTATTAACCTTAATAATTTAAATTAATCATTGATTTTTCATTTTCAGCTGGTCATAATTATATTTGTTTGCATAAATTTTTTAGTAAAAAAATATATTTGAACAATAGAATGAAAGATCATTCAATAACTTTATATTATGACGTGATTATATTGAGGTGATATTCCAGCAATTCGATTTAATTAATTTTTAGGAAAAAAACTGATATTAAATGGGAAGTATTGTTGCAGAAGTATGGTGAAGATGTCAACGACAATAATAAATATCGTATTTTTTGAGTAATATTTATAATATTGTCTAACGACGTGATTAAATAAATAATTATTAATAGTATCCAGACATTAAAGAAAGGGATAAAAAAATGAACAATATGATTGAAGAAACAAAATATGTTGATCTTAATTTTAGGAGTATTAAAAATTATAACATTGATTTTTTAATATTTAAAATTATTATTAGCTTCAGGAATAATTAATGATCACCCGGGACCAGATACTGTAAAATTTGGTACCTCTATAATATCTATGATGTCACTATATGTAGGACCTACATTGTAGGTACTAAATTCATTGAAATGATAAACCGATGGAGCCAAATTCAAATGTTCCGATACAACTATAACAATTAAAAGCCTGGATAATTCTACTGAAGGTACGTTCGATGCGTACTAGAGTTAACAACTTGATGAGGCAATAACATAATTATGTTTATAATGTCAGCGTTGCCATAATGTAACTGTATTGTTATTTGCCAGCCCACCACACAATATCAATACTAGTTACAGCCCATTATGAAACATTGCCATAATGCAAGCCTATGGTGATTGCCAGCCAACCAAACTAGTTTATACTATTTGGTAGCCATAGAATGTTATTTAATATAGTAGCCAAATATCATTCTATATTTGTTTATTAAATATTTACGTCATAAATTTACAGTATTCTAAATTTACGATTAGGCCTTATTCAGGCCACACAATAATGTTATAATATAATATTATAATATATTATGTTAAAGGAAAAGAACTATAACCTGAAATTCAACAATTAATATAAAATATAAAATTATAAGTTTATTGTAACTATTAATAATAATATGATAATAAAAGAATATGTACATTTTTAGAATGGTCATTCCATTAAATATCGAATTACAGGTCAAAAACTAATTAGTTTAATCCCATATTTATAACTACCATAGTTACCAAAAAATAAATTATAATTTTAACTTGGTATTTACAAGTCTTGGAAGCACTGATATTAGAGTAAAATGTTAATACGAAATTTCAAAGCGTTCTAAGTTAGAACTTCTAACACAAGTACTTCCTACTCACATTTTTCAATTACCTATTAAGAAGTGGTCAATAGAATTCAATTGCATTTCTTACCTAATTATAAGTTATAAATTATTTAAAAATTGTCTTAAAATTATAATGCACTTTCGTATTGCACAATATTTTCTGCAAATCATAAATATTTATTATTTGAAATAATTTATTTCTCATCATTTAAAATTTATATTACTGTTACTTGATTATGAAAGTTGGTAGATATTGCTTAAACCCATATTATTTACACACGAAAATAAAAAAGAATTCATTGCGTGCTTTGACGAAGGATCAGATAAAATTTATTAATGTATTCATCATCGTTTATAGACATAGATGTCCCAAAAGGAAGTAAGTGGTGCACAGAATGTAGAATCCAATATTCTAACCTAATTTCATCTATGTGCAGTGAAACATCTATTGTACCATTGTCCTTTGATATTGATCCAGACCATTCTAAATCGGTGAGCGATTATGAGTTGGATTATAGTTTTGATAATGATGACCTAAGTCACAATTTTTCAACTATAATTACTTCTCCACTAAAAAAAAAGTCAAGACTATCAAAAAACCCAATAAATTATCTAAAAAATAAAATACAAAAAGTGACATGTGCTGCAGAAGAGATTGCTGCACAATATGGTGCTGTATCAATTGAAAATCTTAGAGAACCAAAATCTGAATACAGTGAAGTACCCTCCCAAGATATAGATGAATTAGTTCGTAATATACTAGTTGAATTGAAAAAGGCTACCAAAGATGAACAAAATATTTTACTAAGATTTTTACCACGATCTTGGTCAATTAAACAATCATTTGATGTAGTTAAAAAGTTCAATATATCTATGTATGCCTTATCTAGAGAGAAAAAAAACAAGGAACTCTATGGATTATTTAAATCACCTACTAAATCTATAATAAATCTCAGAGATCTTTACACTAATGGAACATGCAATTAATAATTTGATATTATAATTATAATAATAAATAATAAATTATTTTAGATAATAAATTAATACAATTTTATAACCGCGACGAAATATCGACGACGAGTCCGAGTATGAGAGATTCTGTCACAATTGATAATGTCTCGCATCAACTGAGATATATGACTATGACACTAAAGGAAGCTCACAGCCTATTTTCAGAAGAATTTGGACCTTTAATTGGACAAACTAAATTTGTTGAAATCAGGCCTTTGTATGTTAAATTTATGAAATATATGCCAGAAAATACATGTGGTTGCAAAATGCACAAAAATTTTATAAATTTGTGCAATTCAATTTCAGAATACGTAGCGACTTTTGATGCTTACGACAAAGAATGGGTTGATAAAAATTTACTGTGCAGAGGTTCTAAAGAAGAGTGTAAAGCTTTAAGGTGTTCCCAGTGCCCTTCTTTGATAATTTGTAGAGAAGAGGGTGATGATTTTAGTGAAAATATCAAATTCAATTGGTGGATTATCGACAAAAATATAGGATGGGGAATTCAAAAAGTAACAATGACGAAATCGTTATCAGATGCTATAACGGTATTGGAAAATATGTGTAAGGAGTTTAAAGTTCACCACTTAATTAAACGGAACCAATAATCCATGTAGATTTCTCCGAAAATTATAGCTGCATTCAGCAAGATGCAATCCAGAGTGCATATTTCGCTCAAACCCAAGTCTCCATATTTACAATAGGCATTTACACCAAAACAAATAAAAAATTTATTCTATATATTAGCGACAGCAAAGATCACACTAAAAAAACTATCATTCCTTATATGAATTCAATAATAGAAGATGAGTGTGAAGGATATTCTAAAATCATGATATGGTCTGATGGTCCAAGTGGGCAGTTTAAAAATAGATTTATTGGAAATTATTTGAGTGCAAAGAGTAATACTGTACATATATGTTGGAACTTTTTTGCCACCTCACATGGTAAAGGAGCGATTGACGGAGTTGGAGGTACTATAAAAAGGATGATAAGAACTCGTTCTATGGCTCGAAAAATAATTGTTAGAAACGCAAAAGAATTTTATAACAATTGTTTATTATTGCCTACCACCAACTTTAAATTTAAATATTTTGAAAGTAATCTGTTTGTTACTGAAAATTATGAAAATATATTACCAATTACTTCTATCAAAAAAACTCACTATTGGGATTGCCTAAACGGAATATTGCAAACGCGTAAACAGGGATCAGAAAAAATTAATTGGTCTACAATTAATTGCAATAAATTAAAACCAATTAATTGATTGGCAATTTGCAATATTAATTGCAATAATTGAAAATTTCAATTTGAAATATTAACAATTGGTAACCATATTTTCATGTAATGTATTATCGT
>JAUZND010033449.1:0-22467 GCA_034780555.1 Coelogynopora nodosa
CTTAAAAATAAAATTTGATGCTAAAACGAAACCAGCTAATCAAGAAATATATTATGTTAAAACGTTTAAACAAAAAATATATATTTGCTTACAAAAAAACACAAATTAAAAGAATGTTGCGTTAACGCAACGTCAGCGGTAAATGGGTTAATTAAAGAAGGTTGTCTCATCGTTATTGCTCTTAAAATAATTTTATAGGTTTAAACATTTTCGGCAATATTTGTAACATTTTCAAACTAAAATCGATGGGTGAATCGAACTGGTGCCCTCCAATAGATTGAAAGCAACTTTTATATTACATTGAAATCGTCTTCAATAGCACGGTACACAGCTACCTGTCCATCAGTTTTTTATCGGTGGGATGGAGAATTTCAATTTGCTCTTAAGCGGGCAATTTATTTTGTCCCTAGCGAATTCCTATCTACATTTTCTACAAATTCAGGACCGAAAGACCTCATTTACGGTTAATTTTAAATATTTTATATTTTTTTAATATTTTGTATTTTTGTAATACTTTATATTTTTTTAATATTTTATATTTTTTTAATATTTAATATTTTTTTAATATTTTATATTTTTTAATATTTTATATATTTTTTAATATTTAATATTTTTTTAATATTTTAATTTTTTTTAATATTTAATATTTTTAAATGTTTTATATATTTTTTAATATTTTTTATTTTTTAAATATAAGCTATTTACAAAATATGTATAAAGTATCTACTAAAATCTAGAAAATACAATTAAAATACAGAATAAAACATTATCTCAAAACCGCATAGAATGCTAAGGGTGAAAAAGAAGATCCAATTGTTATCGGTAAAAGTGCTAAACCTCGTTGTTTTAAAGAACTAAATCAGACTAGTAAAATAAATCGTGTGCATTACTTCCATGATTCCATGATAAGAAATCATGGATGCAAATTCCTATACTGAAATCCATATCACACGAATTCAACCGGAAAGTGGTACAACAGATAAGGAATGTCTTACTACTCCTCGATAATACCCGCGTGCACCCAAAAGAACTTATTGGCATGTATTTGAATATCAAGGTTGTTTTTCTTCAGACAAATAGGACATCAAAACTTCAACCTCTAGATGCCGGTATAATTAAAGATTTAAAAGTACATCATTGAAAGTTGATGCTACAGCATATTTTAGCTCATATTGATGAGAACCTTTCTACCGCTGATATTGCAAATTCGATCAGTTTGTTAACGGCTATCTACTGGACCAAATAAGCTTGGAATAATGTTTCGGTCTTTGGTCACGTGCTTTGAAAACTGTTTCAAATCGTGTGGAATTTCTGAATTTATGAGAGAAATGTTTGAAGGATGATGACCCGTTCGAAGACAATCCCGATTTAGAAATTATGATAAATCAAATCGTTGACAACTCAATGTCTGTTCAAGAGTTAATTGATGCTGATTGAATCTGTATTTCCTGCCTGCCTATGCATCATCAGATACACACCAATAGATCTGAACGGTACTGGTGACTACGAAGAGGATGATGACAGTGACATTATTCCAGACGGCAGCACTGAAAATAGTGCAACTGTCGTTGAGCATTAACAAGCTCCATTACTTCATATTCTGCGGCTATACAAAATGCTCATGAATTATGGAACGTCATTGTTATACAAAGGGAATTCAGTTTACCAGAAAGGCAAATCGAATTAATCAAGTGTTTGGTAAAAGCTATGTTGATGAAAACCTCCAAGAAGCATCAGACTAATATTGACTTATTCTTTTCAGACTACTATTGACTTATTCTTTTCTATTAAACAGTAAAATATGTGTTCTCTATATAAGTGTTTTCAAGGTAGGTGTGTTCGTAAACTAAGTGTTCTTTCATACTAATATTATAGTAAAGTATATAGTACATGTGTTTGTAATCATATATGTAAATACACTACGTGATGTGTTAAAATTTTCATATTTTCTAACCTTTCTTAGGCGGCCACCCCGTATAATTGCCAGAAAATAAATCCCCTATGATTGGCCATAAACGGGGTTTGACAGTTTATCAATCACCATGTTGCTTATACCTATATAGTTAAATCGTTATTTTAATGTGTTTCTTTTATTTTTTATAAATATATCATTAAATTTTCAATTAATAACTGAGTTGTTGTTGATGTTATATGAAATATTTACGTGTATATTATTTGTTGGAACAATCGATAGAGTATAACACACGAAAACTCAAAAATTGCAAATAAAAATGTTGTATTTCTGTATATACTATACATTCTGAAATATATCGCATGATTTTAAAAGCATTATCATATAACAAATTCCGTCATTTTTAAAATAATGCTTTCAAATATCATAAATGAAACTTGTTCGTAAAAAGTATTGGTTTAAATGTTTGATCTTATTCTAGATGTTATGATCAGAAATCTCACTGCTAAACAGAATTACAGATTCAGAGTTGAAACAATCGCTTCAAATGATAGCAATCATCAGGCCCTGGGAATATGGAGTGATTGGTCGAATTCAGTTTATACTAGTGGTAGTAAGATAATCATTAATTTATTATGCCATAATCTATATATATATATATATATATATAATGATACTGAGGACATGTGTTCGTTCATACAGCGTATGACTTAATATTTATGAATTACTTATTATATTGTGTGTCTTTAATAAATATCCTACATTTAGAGTTTTTGTAAATTATTAACTGACGACCTAAATATTTCGACTTTTTCAATATTTCAATTAAGTTTAATTGAATTGTGATTTAATTGTGATTTTGTAATTGTAATTGTGATTTCTTATTTGATTTTATTTAAATTTCATCCTTCATATATATATATATAAAAATTAGTTCCAGCTCCTCCATTAGTTGAAGCGTCATCAATTACTGTTACCGTGGCCACAATGACAAGTGTCGAGATGACCTGGAAACCGATCTATCAAAATACATCAGAGTGTCTAATCCGCTATCGAATCCAGAGCAGTATTGTCAATGTACGAATGTCCTACCTCTACTGGGAAACCTCTATGTCGAGTAAGTGAGCTTCTATGTATGTCAAGTAAGTGAGCTTCTATGTATGTCAAGTAAGTGAGCTTCTATGTCAAGTAAGTGAGCTTCTATGTCGAGTAAGTGAGCTTCTATGTCGAGTAAGTGAGCTTCTATGTCGAGTAAGTGAGCTTCTATGTCGAGTAAGTGAGCTTTGAGCCTGCTGGTTGCCTTATTTTAAACACTCAGATGCGAAAATTAGCAATCACAATAAATTTATTTGGATTATGAAATCACTATATTTTAAAGTGATATTAAATATATATTTTAAAATGTGAATTAATTAATATTGCTCAGAAATATACTTTTTTTAACGAAATTTTTAACGAAATCCCTTTTCATTGGTGCAGGTTATTATTACTCTAAATGGGTTTGAAAATGATTGGGAAGCTAACCTACTGACTTGCCTTGAACGACATGTTTTTAAGTCCACTAATTTCAGACACAATGATGGGCTAGTCTAAAGCCCGAGTGCATGGAATACAAATTAATTTATTAATCAAATTAATTAAATTATTAATACTTTTGAAAGATTTTCCATAAAAATATTGTCTTCCAAGCTTATTGTTTCGGAGATTAGTGCAATATTATATATACTTTTTTAATAAATTTATAATAAAAATTGCTCAAAAATTTCCCATTTTTTTCCTGATACACATTATCATGACTATGGCGGATACAATAGATGCGTGCAAATTTTGTTCTCTTTCTAGAAATTCTTCTTGGAAACCTCACCACTGATCGGAAGTACAAATTCCGGGTTAGAACAATCGCTTCGAGCAGTGATAGTCGTCAAGTACAAAGTGTTTGGAGTGATTGGTCAAACCATATTTTTATTGGACCTCGTAAGTTTAGTAGCTGCAAAATACATTGAAACCTGATCTAATCATACCTATAACTAATAAAATTGACACAAATTTGTACACACTTTAAAATATGCTTGAAAGAATATATATATTTTGAACACTATCAATCCGATTTTATTTGCAATAAAACAGAAATATAATACTGCTTAAAAATAATAAAAATAGAAATGTCGCGTAAAAAATAAGGGTTAAACTGTTGAAATACTTACATTATTCAATTTTGTAACAACTTTAATTTATAATATTTCAAAAATATATGATTAATGAAATATTTAGTTTTTTCATAATATAAATAAAATAATTCTTTTCAGTTTTCCGCTTTATCAATATTTTCTTTAATTGCAGGAAAAATTGGCGTTGCCATTTATTCGGCGATTATCATTTTGATACTCGGACTTTTGGGGATAATGCCTATGGTTGTAATTTACCTTAAGAAAAGGCATAGAAGGAGTCTGCATAGTAGTTTAGTTAATTCTTTAAAAAAATCTCGAAATAAGTAAGTCTCTAATATGTGCCTTATTTTCATGTATAAATTATTTTATATCATGTTATTTCAGAAAACATTATCGACACTATAGTTTAACATAAGTTCAACCTGTAAAATAAAAATAAATAATAGATTAATTAAATCAATTTAATCAATCAATTAATTTATAGAAAAATTTATAATTCAGTCAATCACCATAGTTTACTCAATTACTAAACTCTGCTATATTAAAAACTGTGTGCATGAAAGTACTTTTACATTGTATAATTTGCATAAGTTTTATCAGTAAGAATAGACAGTAAGATGACATCCAGGCCTTGCCGTTCAAAACTGTTATATGCGAGAGGGAATCATTTTCTGACTACATTTGATCCTATCCGACATATACGTAGCGTTTAGCGGATCTAGATGGTGTGAGCATTTATGCACATATGGCATCTATATGTTAGCGTTGGCATTTAGGTGACTTATTTTAGTCCTATTGGTCTTGGGTGCATCTATGGGACATCTATGGGACATCTGGGACATTTATGGGACCTCTATAGGACATATATGAGACATATGGGACATCTATGGGACATATATGGGACATATATGGGACATCTAGATGTTATATGAGTAAATCTACCTGTCACACTTATTCACCTATTTCATCCGTAATGCTTCCCTTGATATATTCAAATTTTTTGTGTTGTCATTGACTTGTTATTTAAGCAAAATTTCAACAAGCGGCATTGTAACCTCGTCTTAGCGAAAAATGTGCTTCTTACAGAAATTTCTCCGAAAATTGTCTAACAGAATGGTATGTGAGGCATTTCTTTGGTGACGTTTCTCTTACGAAATGCGCTACGTCTCAAAAGTTTCGATTTATTTATTCCGCATATTTAGAGTAAAACGGTCAAATCGCTTTTTCCGCACATCATCAGCCGACGCCTATTTCATAACTTTATATATTATATATTAACGGTTTCGTCAACAAATTGGACCTGTCTGGAGCTGGAGGTGTCACACATATCTGTTATCTTTCGAAGGATATTTATGATTAAAGGAACGAATGATAGTGGAACCTCCGGGACACCATTCTTTATTCTCTTTTCGTCACTTCGAATTCCGTTTAGTTGGTTAATAACGTGAAGAGGTGTACGAAGAATGCAGTTTTAGTGCCTTTCCATTTATTGCGGAAAGCTTATTCGTGGCTTTCAATGGTATTTTCTCATTCAGTCGTGTTAAAAGCAGCACTTTGATAATGCACATTGATTTAACGTAATGGTTATCGTTTTTAACGATTCGTCTCAGTTCACTTTTTATTTCTAAGTATGTACCTTGTTGGGAGCCATACTACCCCAGATCCCCAGATCTTTATGAGGATTTTAGTCTGTTTTCGCTCAACTTAATTTTTATGACGAATTTATTTGATTCATTTTATGATTATTTGATTCATTTTAGATTATTTGATTCATTTTATGATTATTTTAGTCATTTTATGATTATTTTATTCATTTTATGATTATTTTATTCATTTTATTATTATTTTATTCTTTTGATGATTATTTTATTCATTTTATGATTATTATATCAAAAATAATAAAAATCTAAAATCTAAAAGTGAATAAATTTCAGAGCTAATCTTCAGACCACCCTTCTACACAAAAACGAAGCTATATATTTATTTAGATTGAAATACGCTTAAACCTTATTAAGTTCAAGACATTGTTAATTCACTTTAATTGAAATAGAAAAGTCATATTCAATTATTAATTGTGTAACTAATGGGATAAAGCCTGTAAAATAAACATCTACAATAATTAAATGATTTGTATAATTATAATTTTTAATTTTCAGAAAAAAAAGTTATATATTGTTATCTTTATCTAAATGAACACTTGTTTTACAAGATCGGTAGTTCTGTAAGCAACCAAATGCGTTTTATGTATTTGGTTATAATATTAACAACTATTCATATAATAAGTTCAACAAAAAATCCAAAATATTGTAAAGGAAATCGTTATACATATTAGGCTACAGAGTTTAGTACATCTTGAAGACTATAAATTAAGCTTATTACGTTTTACGTTTTACTCATTTGTACAAATCATATTGATGATGATGGCAAATCTTTTTTCTTGTGTTTTTTTATATAGTTTGTCATATATTTGTGAACATTTAATTTTATGTTTGACGACTGCATAGATCTATATTTAAACTATAGTTAAATTAATCGTGAGATGGTTCTATATTGTTCGATAAGAAAATTGTTCAGATATGTTTTGTTTATTGCTCCAAAACTTGTTTTAAGTATTAAATATAATTTAATTTAAAAATACACATTTACTTATGTAATTTACTTCATCTATAAATATTTCTCGATTGGGACAACAAAAATAACTTATTATAGTTTGGCAATAAAGTACTCTGTTTTATTCAATTTGCTAATTCATTTCATACGGATTTTATTATTTCAGAAATTAGTTCAGCAAATAATTTTAAAAAATACCTTACTTGTTATCCTAAACTATATGTACGATTGGGTGACTGTCGCAGTTCAAGTAAGTATTATCGATTTACATATTAATTTTAAACTAATAAAAATACAGAGAATTATTCAAAAATCAATACGGATGTAGCAATGTATTCATAAAAAATATTCAGTAATTCTTACTTTTATGTGTTGCAATTTTTACGTTGAACATTTCCTGAAGCATAGCAAAGCATTTTGATTTGTGTTTATACCCCTTTATCAGTGATGCTAAAAATTATGATTGGTTATTTAGACAGGAGTAATTAAAACTATTATGTATTGATGAATTTTGATAGACACAGTAATCAATGTAGTAGCCTAAATCCATCTGCAGACCGGTTTCGGGGTATTTGCCCCTCATCAGCACAGAGTAGGAATCGAACATGCAACCTAGTGATCTGTGAGCGAACCTACCTACAGTTTAGCGCATAAAAACAGAGCGCTCACGACGTGTGCGTTCGGTTTATTACTTAAAAACAAGCATATGAACGCGCTCGGTTTATTCATTAAAATTACATGAGCTCGGCTCAGTTTATTACTTAAAACAAGCATGCGAACGCGCTCGTGATATTTTATATATAAGTCTATTTTAGAACTTACTTCCACATAAAATATAAATTGTATATATTAATATATTTTCATTTTAGCTAATGGTCAGTATATTTTACAACTACATATATAGATATGGCTGCATTATTTCAAATATTGGAGAATACTCAACATTCGATTCAACGTTAGAAAACGGTTGGCCATTTTCTCTAACACAAAACGCTAAATAAATATTATAGTATTTCAACAAATAATTACTAAATAGATATTCATGTATGTTTACGGTAATATTTTAATGTTATAGGTTACTCTATAGTAATTTAATTCCAATTTATTCAAATAGAAAACTTTTCCTTTATTGAAAAATAAAGTTTATTCTGCTAATTTATTTTTCAATGTTCAATTTTTTTTAATATGATAAATATGTGGCTTTTTTGTTTTTTATTATTATTTTAATTTTTTTATAATCAAAACTCCATTGTTTTCTAACCAAAGGTTAACTAAGTAAAGTATAAGTCATTTAGTAATGTAATGTAAAAAACTAAGTAAATAAAGAAGAAATATATAAACAAATCCGTTATATATCATTGAGTTAATATGGTTTTATTTTTTTTATAATTTATTTTATTGTATAGTAAATATTTGTTTTTACATTATTCATTTGTTCAACTCGCTAACATGTATTGTATAGTATTATTTATTTATTAATAATTTCTATGCAGGACATTTTTAAGTTGATTGAATGTACCTATTCATATTGTATACCATGTAGTAATATGTGAAGTTATGCATGTAAAAATAATATTTTTGAAATACACCTCTGCTTAAAGGATATATTATTGACGTTCTTATCTTTATCTTAGAGATAACTTCCATAAAAACAATTGTTTGATTCCAAATACATTTGTAGTAATGTTTTTAAATATACAAAAAATGTCTCATCGATAATACACAGAAGCAGAGATAATAATATAATATTTTAACAGAGAAGCATGCGTATAGCATTAACGATCAATTATATGTTGTTTTGTTTCGCTAAATATATAAACACTTTTTAATACAATGATTAGAATTCATTGTAGCGGACATCTATGTAACATTATTGTTCAGAAAACTGAACCGCATTATCGTCGGTGTTATGTGATAAATTTTTGCATAATGGGGAAATTCTTGACAATTTTGAGAAATTTTGAATTCTTAAATAAATCAGAAAAAGCGGATTATAATATAAATTTTAATTAATATTATTTCAAAGTTGATCAATGTAGCTTCAAAATATTGAGGGAACAATTTTGATCGAAATAAAAAATAATTATTATTTACTCCTCCAAAAATGATTAAAAATGTTTTCCATTTTAAGAGTTTAATTTGATAAAATTACTATATATTTTAGTAGGCTATAATAACAATGTGCATAAAATAATGTGAAATATCCAAAATACTTAGCCAGACAATAATATTCAATACATTATAAAATAACCTACCATAACTATAACTTAATATGTTCACTTTAATGCATTATTTAATATGCATTTAATTATTTAGCATATATATGATACATGACATACAAATATGATACTTAATAAAAACAATATGCATTACTGCTATGTTAAAAACTGCATTGAACTGAAGTATTTAATTTTAGACCTAATAAATTCTTATTCTTCTACTGGCAGTAAGGCATCATGTCATTATTTAGTATCTTTGATGCAAAGCATTTTTTTTAAATGCAGCTGCATCCTCGTCTCATAAATTGCATAAAATTGAATAAATTGACATACCCCAATAATTAAGGGTAAGTCGTTAAGTATTTCTTACTTCTATCACAGCATTCTGGATGATATAATTATGTAAATTAAAAATTAGGAATTTATACCCGGATATTAATTGTTATACCAGTATATAACATAATTTATGTTCTACGTAATTTAGACTCATTTTATCGCTAAACAATGTTCGTGATTTCCATTACAACGCAGAACGTTAAATTAAAAAAATATTGGAAGTTCTTTAGATTCTGCAAAATATAAAAAGTTAATAAATAAAAGCGTTGTAGCCTCGAAAAAGACGAAAATAAGAAGTGGGGTGGGGTTGGAAATTAAGTGCTTGAAAAGAAATCCAAAATCTCATTTTTTAAATGCTCAAATTGTAATTATTTTAGGGTTTGGCATGGTCAAAGCAGACACTCCTTTTACACTCAACTGTAGAACCGAATTTTACCCTCTTTGCGGCCCTTATTAATGCATACATCATGTAACGACGTCACAACTTTGCTGCCCGGGATGCACCTCATTTGGAAGAAGATGGTAGACGCCAACTACTTAAATGTAGAATCTAATGGACCTATTTTTTTAAATTGTATGGTTGGAGAGCAGTAAATATACAGGTGTTTCTTTGTCCCACATTGAATGGGATCTTCACTGACTCTGGTGGTGAAATCTCTTTTCGATTGAGGAAAATGGCCTCTTCAATACTTGTAATTGCGGACTCCAATCGGTTACACAAACGTGTTCAAGTGAACGTCTAATTGTCCGTAGTAATATTCTTATTATCATCATTTATTTACAGCTTCATCAAATGGCACTTTAATAATATGTCATTGATAATAAGAAGTATAATATTAGGATTTCATGAGGTTCTATTTT
The DNA here is from genome assembly GCA_034780555.1 of Coelogynopora nodosa. NCBI lineage: Eukaryota > Metazoa > Platyhelminthes > Proseriata > Coelogynoporidae > Coelogynopora > Coelogynopora nodosa. The sequence goes on from JAUZND010033449.1 coordinate 10,107, forward strand.
TGTATTTTAGAATTTTAAAGGGTTAGACGAATGTATGGGTTTAAATATTGTTTTTATAATTTTATGGGGCCCAACATTAGGAATTACCAAATTACCGCCACTACACCCCAAGCAAACGAAGAAGATTATGACAAAAGGTCAATTTTAGATATTTTATTGCTGTTCGAAATTTGTGAAGTAATTCTCGGACATATTGTCTCGAGATCACGCACCTACTTTGGTAATCACGAGTATCCTTTCAATGTGAGGTGTCCAAAAATCCACTCCACAAATAAGGGGTGGTGGTTTCTTCCCCACCAGAAGAGGTTACTTCCATTTTTGTATTTATCTACTACTTTATGCGCGGTTTCTCACTTCAGTCATCTTCCTTGGAATAGGTAAGATACAAAATATAAATATTTACCAAGTTAAATTTGTTCTTGCTTATATAAGTCACATTAATGTTCTTGCTTTATTAGATGCTAGTTTATGGTTTACTACTTTACGTATTATTAGGACAATGCATCCCCAACTACAGATTTAAAATGTCAAAATTGCTCGAATTTTGTAACGCATTGCTGTAACATTTAAAATTTCTGTCAATCTAAATTAATTTTTTATCGAATGAAGAGTACTAGTTCATACCGCAGCTGTGGAATACAATACAAAAAAATAATTGTTTATGTCTTATTCACAGAATATTTGATAGTTTAATAAAAGATAAGTTCTAATTAATATAGAATTAACAAAGTCAAATGAATCCAATATTAATCAAAGTCAAATTAATCAAAAGCGACAATAATGATAACTTCATATACCGAATTCAAGACATGGTTAGCGTAACAACGAGAACAAAACGAACGAACTTATAAAAAATAGGGGTTATTATTATATTTCATCAAATATTCTTGAGCAACATATTAAAACAAACATATACTATGTAAATAAATAAACGTAAATAGCAAACAGTTGAAACATATCTATATAAATAATAAATGTAAAAACAATATAAATATAAAATGAATAAACACCAGAGTAATTACAATAAGGAAACTGCCAAGCTGAATAAAAAACATTCATCATGGTAAATGCAGCCGCTTTAATGAATATTGTTCTCGCTTGAGTGGTTAAATATGAATAACTGTATAATTGGCTCATCTTCATATCAAAGATAGACAACAGCAGGTTACAACACAAATAGTACACAAAAATGTGTCAAATAAATAAGACAACATACAACAATTAATTTAGAACCAAGTTTGAAGACAAAATGATTTTAAAAATGGGACATTTATCGGATAAAATTGAATATAGAGAACTGATAAAAAAGCATAAATTGTCTGACATTATTTAAATTGTACGCCGAGATGCGTTTGCATAAGTGGATTTGACAGATGAAGCTGCTCTAGACGAACTTCCCTCATTTTCTAAATTTCGAGCTGCTATGTATAAATCTCGCGCAAAACGACTACCGAATCTACCACATCGACGCGCTGAGAATGGGCACAAACTATAGACGAGACTTCCTTTTAGCAAATGATTGAATTGAAGATAAAATACTTATTTTTTCATCGACACAAAATCTGAGGCTATACTAGGTCCATTTACATAGATGGTACTTTCAAAATTTCGAGATGTTCCTCCAGGATATTTTTGGACAGAAAGATCCCCGTCTGCATACTTTTATTACCATCGAAAGATATTGGGACCTATACACAAGAATTCTGGATTTCGAAATGGTAGTTTCTGTTTATAGCAACTGTTAGTAGCAACTGCTTCCTAATTCTCAAATACGAGGTTGTTTATTTCATTTTGCTCAGTCAATTTGAAGACACATACAGGATCTTGGTTTAGTCATTCGCTATAGAGCTATGATGCACCCGTTTATTCGAATTGTGAGACGAGCTATTGCTCTACCATTGGTACCGCCTGCAGTCGTTAAAGATGTGTGGCTGTTGGCATTGGGGGAAGTCCACCTAGACGAGCATCAAGCTGTTACCTTTTGTGACCACATGACAACATGGATAGACCCTCTGCAGCACGATTTCCTATCGAGATGTGGAGTCATTATGCCAATCTTCATGGCATACGGACAACGAATCACCTAACAAACTTCGTAAGGCGAAATGAAATAAGGCGAAATAAAATAAGGCCAAATGAGATGTCTCCGGAACATCCCTATGCATTATATAAATGAGTATTAAATTGAATACGGACTGCAAAATTAGAAATACCAGACTTCAAACTTGGTTCGTTAAAACATAAAATAAATATGTACAAATATGATACTAGTAATATATTACAAACATCTCTCTTGTGATTATTATTATTTTATTATGGTATTATGATAAAATGCGTCACGATGCCTGTTTGGTTATTGATTAGCATGTGTATTGATTGTGTTCTAAAATGACACTATATGACTATTTGGCCAACCAATTGAGAAAATGATTTATAAATCGCGTCACAGCGGATACGTGATGAGGAACAAACAAAGGGCGATTCAAGTATTACTTAAGGAACAAAGGTGGGAGATTTTTTTTTTCAAATGAGTACAGATTGCGTACAAGAGAGGGGGGGGGGGGGGGTTAAGCAGTCTTTTCTTACCATATGCATCAAAGTGGGTTTCATTCTTTTCTTAGTTATTCATTCATTCGTGTTTTACTAGCCCAATGTTTTGTACTACTTATGCTGGGGTGGTGGGAGGGGGTTCAGCACTTCAAGCATAATTAACATCTTATAGCCTATAACAAAATGTTATTTAATAAACATAATACGTATTCTAAGATGTACGCCGTATAATAGGAATGGTGGGTGATTCAAACAATGGGAGGAGTGAACTGGGGAGGGATGGAGGGTCATAGCAGACAGTTTTCAACGTATATGCAACACAATGACCTCCAATTATGAATTAAAAATGTAAAAAGCATTATTACAACATACGACAGGTTCGAGATGTTAACACTCAACATATGTTGAAAAGGTTTATACCCGCTGGAACAGTAGAACATGGAATGGAATACCAAATGGAACAGTAGACTTGCTTACTCCTGTACAGTATTCAAATGATTATCCAAAAGTTTACAAAACAGTAGACTTGAAAGTTATAATTACAGCATGATAATATCAATATCATGACTTAATACACATTGCATATGAAAATTAGTTTATCTCAAAAAGGTTAAAAAAGTAAATGTACACTCTAATTTGTAAAGAAGACAATGGTTGACATGAAAGACTAGTTTTAACCTGGTTGTCAGGAAAAACAGGACCTACCTACGCCAAAATTCTAAGAGTGAACAAGTATTATATTACAGACTGATTGAAGCAAATTGAAAGAAAAAAGCAGTGTCAAATGTTGATTATAATTTCAACGATGGATAAATAAATAGACCTCCTTATTAGACGACACTGCCAGCTCCGAAAAGAAGACACGCGGGAGCGAGTTACAACCTCTTGAGGAAGCGCTTGGCCCACTTGGCGGGCGGCACATGTGCCGGCCTTACAGCCCCCTGATGGGAACTGGGAGGGAGGGGCGAGGGGGGACACTTCCCCGGCTCATGATAGGGGTACCGACACCCCAGGACACAGTAGTCGGGGCTAGGGGACCCGGAGCGACAGACTGGATCCTGACAGCGGGCTCGCTTCACACTGGGGGAGACAATGGCCGGTCCGTAGCATCGCCTACAGTGCTGGAGGTATTCGTCATTCACCACGAGGAGTGCTGCCTGCGGGACAGAGAGAGGAGCATCCTTTAGTCATATTATAACATGAAGACGTCCGTCATATAAATTAAAGAAATCTTCTTAAGATCAATGTAAAAAAATTTCCAAGAACCAAATTAATATAATATAATGAAAATTATTCTGAAAAAATTTAATCCTTATAAGAATATGAAAATATAAAAATGAAATGAAATGAAAGTAAAGTAATATCTGACAATCAATGAATCATTGACAATCAATGAGTAGCATAGTTAATAAATACGTACGTAGCACAGAAAATTATTAATATAATAATATATACTTTATAATGCATAAAATAGTAATATATTTTTAAAATATTGTGCAGGTTTCTTTTTTTTGCCTAAATTTTAGGGAAAATATATTTTTTTTGTTTTTAATTATATATTATATTGGTCATATGGGAGAGAAGCCTGAATCTAGTTTCGTAAGCAAATAGTTACGGAAACCAAATTTAATGCTTTTTCGGTAGACTACCATAAACAGTTGAGAGACGTAAAATTTACTACTCATACTAAATGTGTAAATAAATCATACAGTAAACAACTGCTAATTAATACATCAATAATTGTCTCAAGGGCAAAGTTGTATTAATTAACGAATGTATTAATTATAGTAATTAATACGTTTGTTTTAACATCGATAAATTGTATTAATTATCGAACAACCTATCAACAAGTCATAGATTGTATTTGTCAGGTTAACGTCATATCATGATTTGCTTCTTAACTACTAGGTGTTCCTTAACCCTTCATACGTGGAGGAGGGGTACGAAGGGGTATACCATTTTTTTTCGTTTAAATAAATGAAGTTTTTGATTGAACGATGTAATATGTACGACCCTTATTTTTAATTATTATTATTATCTGAATATAAACAGTCAGGTCATCACTGATTTTTTTTGTTCGAGACAATGCAGCTTTGTCACAATATATTTTTTTAGAAATTTAAATGAAATATGTTCGTTTGCATTCTTTAACGAAACAATTGAATTGTGTCTCCTCTTCATTCATTTACGTTAAACTTAATAAACATCCCAAAATAATGATTAAAAATGAAATAATTGTCCAAACTTTACATGAAAAAGATGACACCACACTATCAGAAATAAATTACTCGTTGAATCGCTATTGACTATATCACGATATAAAATACTGTCTAATATATAGAACATAAATCAGCCGTATGCATAAATCACTTTTAAGTAGTAAATGGCCTAATCCAATTTATTTTCGTGAAGCCAGGTCATGACAAGAGCCGTAGGGTTGACTTGTACGCCTTTTACATACAATATTAGGGGAAAATACGACGTAATAATATTTATACATATTAATTATTTTTCCAAAAGAAAACATTATAAAATATCGTTAAATAGAAATCGAGGTTAATATAGCCTAGGCAAACTGTCAAAATGAAGAACCAAGTTAATGTGTATTTAGGGACAACAAACTGGTGTCGATGCACACAAATTGTCGTTATAGGGGTCGACGGTCACTGTCAGGGTCGGAATAAGGCCGTCACTTAATTTATCTGTATTTCTGGATAACGTCGTCATTGAATATCGCAGTCACAAAATTGCAATCCGGAATAACGCCGTTTCATATGTTGATAGGGGCAGCATGACGAAGTCCCTGAATAACAACAGCCCTGAGTTTTTACTATATACTACTTATAACTGATTAGTAATGTTGCAATTATAGATATTAATATTAGAGCAATAATCCGGATTGTAATTTTCAGTCAATGTTATTCAGGGACAACGTTATTCAGATTCGTGTACAATTAATCACGGCGTTATTTCGCACCCCCTTTATGGACAATGTCGATTTATTAATTTAGATTTATTTAATAAAAATATTTCACGTAGGCATTTTTACTATCCACGTATATTTTTGCTGTCAAAAAAATAACTCCTTTTGATAATTCAGGTATAATTCAAGTATGCATAAGCGAATTTTCCTGTAGGTGTAGACACCCCGCTTTTCTTATAAATAATACAGGTTGTAAAAGGAAAGCACACACCAGCACCACAAAGCCATTTGAGTCAACAATGGATTACGAGCTGCGGTGCATACTCGACAGAATTTCTTAGAGAACATGTTGACTCATGCAGCAGTTGGCACAGTTAAACAAATCAGATAATTAATATTAAAACTCCTCTCGCGTCGCCAGTCGCCTCTTGTATTGGGGTGCCGTGAGGACCTTTACTCTACACGTGATTCTCACCTCTCTAAACTGATCCTGCCGATTGAGGACTCTTCCACTAGTCGGAGACGTCATACTCTTTCTCATCGTTGCCAACGGAAGTTGTGACGAGGTTTGTACCAGCTGACATCCCGTGCCTTTGGAGATGGGAGATATTGCAGCTGGCCTGCCCCGATTGGTTGAGAGCGATTGGAGCGGCTGACGTGGCTGAATGTCTTGACCAATCGGGGGCACTAGACGCACCACTGCTGATGGTAGTATGTTCTCCTGCAAACAGGCCACGGGTTAGTTATGAGACTATTAGAGTCGAAGATAATTTACATAAGGTATGAAAGGACAGTAAAGGTTTTTCTCAGAGCAACAACGTTCCTATTACTCCTTCCCCCTTTTCTCTTAATTGTTAAGAAAAACGGATTTAAAAAAAATTAGCGTTAACTTTCTATAAAAGATTAATTATTTGAAAAATAGCTAAAAAAATCCCTTTTATTTGAAGAGATGTCCATAAATGTCCAGGTTCCATAAATATTTATCTAAATCAATATTGGAGTTTTAAACCAACCTGAGCAGCCGCCAACTTCTTATCATCAGCCTGGCGTTGTCTAATAGGGCAAGCCCACCGACCAATCAACTTCCTCCACAATTGAGACACCTGCCGCATCTGACAGTAGTCACCATCGCTGAGGTAGCCGAGGAGAATTTTGAGAAGGAAACCGGAGGCATCGTAGCTGGCCAATTGGTCCAAAATGTCTAAATAACGCACTCCATAGTATCTGGAAAAACAAGAGTCAGCGATAAATAAGATAACAGTAACTTGATTGTCCATGTAAAATCCGTCCCTGCTTTCTAGAAAATTGGCATAAATTATAAATTTACATATAATTCCTTGCAGAAAATCGATCAATATAATGACGATTTTTTTAATGGTCTGTAGAATAGAATGATTCGATTCTGCAGCAGTCATGTTACCTAGGTCGAGGTCATACCCCTCACCAACCATACTGTATTAAAAATAAGATCATTACTACAGGTAACGTTCAATATTGATTTAGCTATTGCATTGAATTCACACTTGCGTTCCAATTCTTACTTATTATGTTAGAAACATTTCGCAAAGTAATGTATTTCGGACTTATAATGTAAAACTAATTTGAAAGTTCTAACTTATATTGTTTTATGAATACCATTTAGTTTCGTATGTCTACAATCGTTGAGTAACTGTCAAGACGTTCAATAGGTCCTGAAGAATATATTTTGCAAATTATATTAATAAAATCGATGTCAAATAACAAAAGATCACAAGTGCATCACATTTTAAATATCGAATATTTTAAAAATTAAACCTAATGAAACATAATTGTACAACATATTGTAAAAACCACCCTTTAAAATGAACCATATATAACGAAGCAATTGAATATTTACGTTTAAAACTAAGATTGATTCACTCTATTTTTCGCTAAAATCGACACAAAAACAGTGAGGATAGTTACCTTCCAATTCCTTTAACCGGCATTTTGAAAGCCTCGACATACTCCTCAAAGGTAAGTTCCGATCTCCCTAAAGGCCAGGGAACCTCCGTAGGCACATCCTTCTGCTGAACAACAACTCTCTTCGACGTCGCCCCAGCAACCGAACGAGCGGTGGTATTTCTTTGGGGGGACATCGCCGCTAACTCACTGTCCACCAGGTCAGCCTCCGCATTAATCTCACGCGCGAAGTCGTAGCTGCTCCCGCCGGTCAGGGAAGAATGCTGGGCGGCGGCGTTAGGAGACATCGAGGCCGGGTGGTTAGAATTGAAGGAGTGAGTTGCATAGCCCGAATCAGATGCCGGCTGTTGGTGGGGAGAGAAGTCCTGGTCAGAGGAGGAGGAGGTGTCGCATTGCTCTAGGACGGTGGCGATTGGGCTGCAGGCGAGTAATGGTGAGATGGAAGCGATCTTGTCCGATGAAGCTGGGGTGCTACTCTCACCAATCTGGACTCTGCAAACCCGCTGTGACCGCAGCAGGATGCCCGGTCGTGGTTCATCCATTAGAAACTAAAAATAATTACATAATAATTTGTAAAAATTTAATTTCAAAAGAAAATGAAATACGTGCCATATTGGAAGAATATATACATTACTAGTACAATCTACAATATTACTAATTATAATAAATATTAATCAGTTTCCTAATATAGCCTACTGGGAACGACATATCATAACACAGTGAGTATACTTTGTAGTAGGAATCCTAGACTATTAGTATATCGATTTAGTTAGGGACTAACTAATAAATGGTTGTAACGGTAAAGATATAAGCAATTGTATTTGCTAACTTTTCCTTGTCTTATTAATAGCTGTTTAGTCTATTGGCTGGTATTTTCTCATCTGCCGCTATGTAATAAAGTTCACTCTGTTTACAATCTTTTATATACATATAGTCTGAATACAGCTGCAAAAATTTGCCTATATTTAGAATCTATATTTAGAATACCAGGAATTCCTATTTTTCTAATTGGAAATGAGTTTTTACATCTCACCCAATCAAATTTTAATATAAATTTTGTAACATAATTACGTACTTGTAATATCCTTGTATTTGAAATCAATTGATTACTTGATTATTGTTCTGTTTCTAACCTGTTTAATTAGTGTTGTTTTTAGTGTAGCCAAATGGAATTTTCTACAGAATTACGTGTCAATATTCTCCTTTTACGTGAGGAAGGTTACTCATTCCGTGCCATATCAACTCGACTTAATGTATCTCTTGGTGGCATCCAGCGAACTATTGCAAGGCACAATGCTACTGGGAGAAATAAAACACAGACTCGAACTGGTCGACCTAAAGTTACCTCACAAAGAACAAACAACATGATTAAACGACTGGATACAACCTATCCTTATGCCAGGCTCAGTAGTTTTATTCAATCTGAACTCCGACCAGGGGTTGAGATCAGCACTCCTACAATACGTAGGAGATTAATCAAGTCTAATCTTCGAGCATACCGGCCTACTAAAACCGCGGTTGTCTCAGAAAAATATTTTGTCATGCACGTCGTAACTGGACACATGAGCAATGGGCATCTGTGATGTTCTCGGATCAGACGGCAATGCGACAGTTCGCTCCATACGCACAATATGTTCGCCGGCCTGCCAATGAACGACACAACAAAAGTTTTCTGCAGCCTTCGGTTAAACATTTGCTATCTGTGATAGTGTGGGGCGCCATCGCAGACCGTGGCAGGGCAGGTCTAATAACATAATATCCTGCATACTGCATTTACATATTCATTTACATATTCATTTAATCAACTATTTAAGGTATGTAAGTCATTCATGATGCTTTATTGCTTCATTATGATTTAATACAATGATTTTTGCTGGCGTATTCAGACTTTTGAACACGTCTGTATATATATATATATATTTTATAGCATTTTATAGAATATATGAGAGTTATTGCGAAGAATTTTCATTAACTTGTGTATAATAAGTGTAGTTTATATATAATTGTCAAAAATGAAGATTGGCTTCCATATGTCCACCTCAAAATTAGTACAGGAAAGTGGGTGGGTCTTCGTAATCAATTTCGATTATTTTAGTTATGATAGACATACACTTAGTGTGTTTCAAGCTTCTTATGTTGATAATAAAGACACCCGCTTCTCTGTTCTTTCTTTTGATCAAACTGTCCATCTTACCCTAATCTAATAGCTGTGACACGAAAAGGATGACTAAAACTAGTTTAGCTTCGGGCAGTTGTCCCAAACTTCCGTTGTTCCGTAGGCAATCCTGACCGCAGTAGTCATTCCTGGACTTCCGAAATGGCTACACTCAACTGTCCTGGTTTTCACATGTATTATTATCATTAAATAATAATGTGGATATTACTGCCAGGCCCTGGCTAACATAGAATAACATGAATGACAATAATTGTTATCAGCTAATAACTGCTAACATCATATGTGGATTGGTAATTTACACATAAGAAATAAGCATAATCCACATACTGCGATAAAATTCCCCTCGGAAAGAGAATCCTTTAAAATCCGCGTTGTGCTCTAAGTGTGGACATCGAAATTGTATAACTGTAATAACTCACGAAAATTATTGTTAAACTTTTTATCCACAAAAAAAATCGATCTACACATTCATGGATCACAAGGAGGATATGAATCCATAAAAAACAATTAAATAAAACTACATCTTTTAACAGGCCTTTAAAAAACAAATACATATTCCGTTTATTTCATTATTTCCTTAAGAAAAATCACTTACAATTTGATGGCAAATGTTATTTATAGACAAAACTACAACGGGAACTCCAACAGCACCAAATGTAGCTAGACTCACTTACCACCAGATTAGCAAGAGACCGTTCTTCACCTTTATTTGACCTGAACATTATATATATTTTTGTGAAGTATATTATAATATCTGCCATATAAATACATCTAATTATTGAATATAATTACAAGAAAATCGTGCTTCGGCATTTATTGTACGAAAGTCTGTGTTTCAAATAATATTTATCAAGTTAAATACCCTTAATATGTATCCAGAAATTATTGATAGTTTTGTGTGATTTAAAATGTTAATTTTTTCCAGTATTTTGTATCGTGTGCGGGATAAGACGTACGTGAAAAATTATCCTCGACACTTTTCGGCCATTCATCTGGACTTGAATTACGAATACTACCGTATTGGAGCGCAGAGCAGAGGCTCTAAGGTTAAGGCACAAAAGAAGAAAGTATGCCACGAGTGTGGGCGGCGGGTGGTCCGACTGGGCAAACATCTCATAACCATGCACGGTGTGGAAAAGAAGGAAAGGAAAAACCGGACGGCAGGTGAGAAAGCAGGATTTCGTTTTAAGAAAGTGCAAGCAGCAGTTCAAGGAGTCGGAATTGACGCCCCCACTACAAGTGGTACTGTCCAAGTTGAAGACTCTTCATGCGATTCCGGGGAAAGTTACACCCGTCCTAAATTTCCAACAGTGAGTAAATTAAAAAATTCCTTTCATTACATATCATATTAACAAATTTGTATTCTCTTTCTCATTACCCTACCCTAATAGTCCAATCGCAATAAGTCCGAGACCGACCACACCATCTCGGATGACTCTGCTCGACGAGGCCGAGTACGGCTATGAACACTACCGGAAAATAATAGAACAGAAGTACAACCGTACCCTACCGCCCGTTTACTTGGTGGACTTTGGTTAAGGAGAAGGGAAGGCGGCCCTCAGGAAGTTCTCGGAGGAGCATCCGACTACCAAGCTGTTTAGGTACCAGCTGAAAACCGACGGCCGGTGACTCAGGGACCCCGTGGGAGGTGGCCGCTCACACACCGAGGAACATAGGGTCTTGGAGGAACTGGAGTCGATCAAGTCCATCGAGCGGATGATCGCGTTTGCCCTGAGGCAGCGGCTGGACTTCCGGACAATTCTGGATGGCAAACTCCTTATTTGTTATGTCTGCCCTCCCAAAAAGGTTCCACAGTGGCGAAGTACTCCCATGTCCTCCTGAGACTCGCGAGGAGACTCATCGACATCTCTGAGGCCGACAGGGATCACTTTGAGAAGTTGATGCCCAACTTCTCGGTTCGGCAGGTGAAGAGAGTGATCGTGACGTTGCGCCATTGTATGTCGTTTGGCTCGAAGAAGAGGCTGGAGTCCAGCCAGCGACGACAAACGATCCGAAAGGGCCTCCTTACCGATCAGGAGTTTTAAGCGTAAGTATAATAATAAAAAAAATATTAACTATTACCTATAAAATTTATATTTCCCTTAATCCATCCTACCCTAATGGTTGGAACACTTCGGATTTAGTCGTGACCTTCCTCAGGAGAATGAGTACTGCCAGTGCTGCGGTCAATATGACGTGGTCCGACGTCATGGATTGTCGGAATGTTCTCCTGACGACACTCATCCTCGAGGCCCCCATTAGGGCGCGGGCCTTCTTGACTCTTCGGTGTGGAGACGTCACTGGGGCTCTCGAGGAGGACGGACAGCACATCTGTTACGTGTCAGGAGTTCAGAAGACAACCTCAGCCGTAGTTCAATCGGCAATATATTCTCAAAGACCATGAAGAAGTAAGATTTTATAATTATAATTTATATAAATATTTAAATTAAATTCTTTATCCCAAACCTAATAGAGTTCTCGGCCGTCATGTGACGATCGGCGATTCCCGCAGGACGATGTGTACAACAGTTGGCGAGAAACGGCCAGATCTTCTCCCTATTCTAGCCGTCATCCTGGGGACATCGACCGGTGTCATGGCAACGAATGGGTTACGTCCAATTATTCGTAATTTTTGAAAATTCGTATATAATAAATTCGTAAATAAATTATTCGTATATAGTAAATTCGTAAATGATAATTCGTAAATATTTATTCTTATATTATTATTCGTAATGTTTGAAAATTCGTATATAATAAATTCGTAAGTAATT